>PVJX010048040.1:0-11631 GCA_004027295.1 Dolichotis patagonum
GCAGGATACATCAATCTGGGCTGGATATTGTTCTCCTTCAGCGCTTGAATTACTTTACTCCAAGCTCTTCTTGACCTGATGGTCTGTGTCGAGAAGTCTGCCGTGATTTTGATGGGTTTTCCTTTATAGGTGATCTGTTTCTTTTCTCTGATGGCTTTTAATATTCTGTTCTTATATTGAATTTCTGGGATCTTGATTAAATCATTTTACTTTTTTCAAAAGTAAAAGCATGTTATTTTTTTTTAAAATAGAAAAAAGGTGTTTTATTTACATTGAAAACATTCTGTTACATTATAAACCTCTAGTAAAATGCTTAGTTTTGTTTGGACATTTGATTGTGCTTTAAACAATGAAAACCACCTCTTTAAGACAATAAACTCATGCTCTCATTTTCATCTATCATAACTACATCATCACCACTTTTGCAACTGAAAATCATATAAAGTAGAATACTTTGCCTCCTAGAGGTAAAAAAAATATACTTCCTTTTAAATATTCTAAATACAGTTCATCTTACTTTTAAATGTACAATCCAGTGGTGTGAATTCTGCGACCAGAATCGCGGAAAGGATTCAGTTTGTGAGCCGAGGTACCATTGTAATTCCTTTCAGTGTCTAATCATACTAAATACGTGGCTGGGCCTTCTTCCAAAAACAGGCTGGCATATTATAAAGGTACAATTTTTGGAGATTAAAAAGTAACCAATAACCAATGCTGGTACCAACGTTCATCAGCGCCACAGCTTTCACTTAGATACTACACCTCTTTTTGTCTAGTTTGCTCATGTAAAATAATGAATCCCTACTGATCTGCCTACCTAGTTAGGATTATCAGGCTTATTTGAGTTACCTTGGATAAAAGGTCTGGCACAGGGGTTGACATGCAACAGGTGCTCACTGAATATGCTTCTCTTTAATCCAAAGCTATTCTCTTGTCCTTACCAAGCCACTCTTCTTTGAACAGGGCTACATAGCCCTATATCACTATCACTCAAGGAAGCCTTCTACTTAGACCATACTGTTTTTGCTGCCTTTCTTCTGCCTGTAGCTAGTGCTGAGTTTCTTTTTCCTTTTTTAGATAAAATAATAGTTTCCATTATGAAGTAGTACACATATAAGAATCAGTAATAAATAGATTTTTAAGTTTACAAATGTTAGTTTCCTGTTACCAGTCATATTCATTATCTTTCCTGTCCCTTCTTCTGGATAATCTCTTTCATTAAATGTAACTTTTCCTTTGGGACTTGTTCACTACTGCAGAGGGCCCAATAAGGGCAGTGACCTCTTCCTCTTCCTCCTAAAGGAGTCTCATAGAACAGTGTCAAATATGCAAGCCTCAAAATCTACCCGGTCTTCTATCATATTGTCTGACATAGGCAAAGACATTGCAGCAAAAGTGGAAAAAGATAACTATGTAAAGAGGAATAAGAGGAAATAGAGGGATAAAGGGGACAGAAAGGGAGAGAAGTGAGGTAGGGGGTACAAGTGACAAAACCAAGGCATTCTTGAGAAGCAAAGTCAGTGAATTATTCTCTTACCTTGAAGAAAGACAGCAATCTGAGTAAAGCTGTGCTTTTCAATTTATACTAAGTATTGGTAGCTTCCATTGTGTAATCAGCTATTATGTGTCCACTCCTATATTAGATCACTTATACATTAATTACCCTGATGAGTCCTCCAGGTAGGTATTATTATCTGCTACTCTCTAGTTTTATGACCTTGGGAAAGTTGCTTAGCCTCCTTTGCTTCAGTTCTTTGTTAAATGAGGAGAATAGTATATACTTCATAAGGTGGTTGTGAGAACTTAATTAGATAATGTATACAAAATCCTTAGACCATTTAGCCACTATGATTATTATAACTAACAATAAATTGAAATTGAAACTCATAGAGGTTAATAAGCTTGTCAGATACTACAAAGCTAGCAAGTAGTTAAATTGGAATTTCATTCAGGAAGTCAAGATAACTATGGACAATTGCCTTTCTGTATTCCTTACTGCCTCTTAGGAATGCTGTAGAATATTGTACTGTACCTTGAATGTTTATGATGAAGCACTGTTCTCTGAAGTTTGGCTGTAATTCTAAAATGTAAGAGAAATCAAAGGTTCAAAGGGAAATCAAAAGTTCAATAGAGAAAACATTGTTCTATGTAAAGTCCGTGTGTCGGGCACTGTAGGGTAATAGAAAACTGTCATCTTCCACTGACTTCAATCCTGGAATCCATCACTGGGTACAAGCTTATTTGTCTATCTTTTCCTGAGCTTTTTTACCTTTAGAGAGTGTAACATGCTCATTGGAAGGAGATCATGTGATTCCCATCTAGGAGTCTAAAAGACAAAGGAAAGAGTAATTGGGAAGACAACAGAAGAGCCAGCATTATTTATTTCTTTGATAAGCAAAGGTGAAGGAAAAGAAAACCCAAGGAGAAAAAGGCCAGAACCCTTCTGTGATCCCTTCTGTCCCCATACCCACTGTGTTTCTTCTCTGCTCACTTCTCCTGGTCAGTATTTGGGTTGTTGATGATTAGGGCACTGCAAAAGAGAAAGGACTCATTACTTAATGGATCTGACTTGTTATATGTTTTACAGAATACCTCTACCTCACTACTCTATGAGACTGGCAGAAAAATAATACTTTTGATATGCTGTTTTATTTATCTACGTTCTGTCATGATATACTTTGATGTAAGTTTTTAATTTTGCCTCAGCTCTCAGCTGCTCTTGCTGTTACAGCTTAGGGTCAGCAATGAGGTTAGCCACAGTAGCGCAAAACAATTTCCTGTTTGTACAGTCCAGGTAACATTTGGATGAGGATTAAATTTTACCACATTTTCTACTAGCCCGAGCCTATTATTTCTAATGAGTTTTAAATTGCTTCAAGAACATGTATTTCAAAACTTAGTGCTGTGATCTGTTCAGCTTGAGCAACTTAATAAAAGGAATTTCTTTCTTAAATTTTTGGTTAAAATGTTGCATGCAGTGTAATAAATGTTATTACTTTGGAAACCTACTTCTCAGTTTTAAGAACTGGATGTTTTTTATGCTCAATTTCCATTTGTCTAATCTTTTGTTCTCTTCGCCTCTGGCTACTGGTGTCTTTAGTGACATCTGTTGGTTGAGGAGTGCACAGAAGGGAGAAATAGTGATGGTTTTCATAATACTGGACAAAATGGAACTCCTTTTATTCCTTCTATAGGTACCTGATTGCAGAAAGTCCAGTGTGTGAAACTTAAATAAATTGAGCAAGCTACAATTATAAATATACTTAAGAGTTTACATCTTTTAAACCACATATGTTTTAAGTGCCTTTAAGATATCACTTAATATGCATAAATGGAGTTTGTAAAGTGCTGTACAAGCCACTGTTACTCCTTATAACCCAGATAACAGATCAGTGGTTTGCACATGGGGGTTTGCAGAGCCCTAGAGGTCTGTCAAAGTGCCACAAAGGCTCTCTAAAAAGAGGAGGAAGGGACCTTGGTGCTACTTTGATCCAAGTCATCCAGTTACATATTTGCACTGTATTTATTGGTAAAAAGTGTCACCTGTTAAGAAAACTTTTTAAAAGAACATGAAAAATAAGCTGGGAATTTAGCATGAGCACCTGCCTGGCAAGCGCAAGGTCATTAGTTCGATCCCCAGTTTTTTTAAAAAACGAAAAGAACATGAAAATTGCTGGCATGTCGTAATACTGTAGAAGCACTGTAAGAATGGGGAGTTATGATCATATGCATACATTAAAATAATTACAAGAAGATAAATGAAAACTGCATTGGTCTTGAAATAACTAGGGGAAAAAATTTAGCACAAAACAATAGTTTTTGGAATCACATTATACAGGAATCATGGATATGGCCTTTGATCTTACCAGAAACTTGGTTGGAGATTAAGTGATAACAAAATAGTAAAAAAATAAAGTTTATAAAAGTCTTATGGAGGCAATGGAATGATTATTATGTTGAGGATCCCAAACTAAGATCAAGTCGCTTAAGAAAGAAGTCCTTGTAAAATATATTTCCACTGTGAATCCAAGAACCTTTTTGTGTTAGAGAATTCCCTTTTATCATTTCACATTTAGACTAAACCTCTTTTACATGCAGGCAAAAAAAAAAAAAAAAAAAAGACTGATGGATTCCTTCATCTAGCCAGCTAACATTTATTGAGCACTTACTATGTGTCTGATACTGTGAAAGTTACAAGGGATAGCAAGATAAATAAGATACAAGAAAAAGAATCCTACTGATTTTTCCCTTAAGGAACTTTAGTCTGGCAGAGGATTAAGACAAGCGAATGAAGAATTGTGATTCATTGTGCTCTGTTACACTTGAAAAGTATTCAGAGTGCTATGGGAGCCCAGAAGAGATTTCTCATTCAAACTGAGAGATCAGAGGAGGCAGTATTTCTTAGAAAGATAACAATAGAGCCCAAAAGTTTGAAAGGGCCATTTAAAGCAGAAAATAGCTTTTGCAAAACACATATATGTGAAATAGATAGTATATCAGAAAACTGCAGGGATTTCAAGATTGCTAGAGACTACAGAGAATGTTGAAAGATTCAGGCCATATATTTAGAGAGAACTAATTAATGAAATAACATCGGAATCAAGATAAAGAATTATGGCTTTATCTTGTTTTAAAATCAATTGTGTATGTATATATATATTTTTTTAAGATAGGCAAGATAATATTATGGGATGTATATAGATAATAAGTTATTGTAGTGAAGCAAATGAACATTCATCATCTTATAGTTACTTCTGTGGGGTGGAAGAATGGTTAAAATCTCCCTTAGCATAAATCTCAAATATAATACAATTTTATTAGTATAGCCATCATGCTGTATATTAGACAGTGAGTGTTACTGTTAACTGTTTATATCTAGATGTCCCCTGATGCCTCATCCAGTCCTAGGTGGAGCCTTTGGAAGGTGATTGTATTATTGAGGCATTTTGACTGGCTTGCTGTTAAGAGATGTGTCCTGGTCCAATTAGGCAGACAGCTCAATGTGGGCATGACTCAGAAGTTTGTGCCCCTCTTCCTGGCTCCTCCCTTGACTGTTTCCTACACTGCGTAGCCTGAGCAGCTTTCTTCCACCAGTCCCTTCCATTATGCTGTTTCTGCCTAGTGCCAGCAAACTGTGCAAGGACTGAAACTACTTAAACATGAGCCAAAGAAATCTTTCCTGTAAGTTACAGGTGCTGGGTGTTTTGTCCCGGCAAGAAGAAAAATGAGCAGGAGAACTAATTTGCTTGTCCCTCATACCTGCTACTTTGCATCCTCTGGCCAATATCTCCCCATTTCCTCCCACTCCTATCACGCTTGTTTTCTCTGGCTCAGTTTATTTACTTTTTTTGTTGTTGTTCCACATATAAGTGAGCTCATGCTGTATTTTTCTTCTTTGTCCCTTCCTATCTCATTATTAGCATCATGTCCTCCAGACTCATCCTAGTGGCAGAAGGCAAGAAGACCTCATTCTGTTTTAGGGCTGACCAGTATCCCATTGTGTGTGTATGTACCACTGATTCCCTTGTCCATTTGTCCATCGACAGATAGATTGTTTCCTTATTAATCAACTTTCTTGTTGCTGACAACACAGTACCTGACATTCACAGCTTAAAGAAGGAGAGGTTTAATTCGGCTCATAGTCTCAGAGGATTCGGTTCATTGCTGGCTGGCTCCCAGGCAAAAACATTGTCAGAAGGGCAAGGCAAAGCATATGCTTTATTCAGAGTGCCCAGGAAGCAGAATGGGAAAACAGTACCAGAGAGGAGGGATACTATATAGTATCTAAAGTCACACCTCCATGTTACACTCAGATACACCAAGAAGCATGCTTTATCCCCTCTACAACTCCCAAGCCAACCAGGTTGACATAATTAAGCTTATCCTCTCAAGCACTTGCCTAGTAAGTGCAAGGTAATGAGTTTGATCTCTGGTATGAAAGAAAAGAAAAGAAAAGAAAAGGAAAGGAAAGGAAAGGAAAGGAAAGGAAAGGAAAGGAAAGGAAAGGAAAGAGGAAAGGAAAGGAAAGGAAAGGAAAGGAAAGGAAAGGAAAGGAAACGAAAGGAAAGGAAAGGAAGAAAAAAAGAAAAAAGAGAAAAGAAAAGAAAAGAAAAAAGAGAGGAAAGGAAAGGAAAGGAAAGGGAAGAAAGGGAAGGGAAGGGAAGGGAAGGGAGAAACTTAAGCTTACTCATCACACATCTCTTGGCTCTTATGAATAACGCTGCAGTGAGCATGGGAGTGCACCTATCTTCAGGAGGTGGTGATTTACTGTTTCCTTTGGATATATCCTCAGAAGAGGGCTTGATGGAGCATGCTAGTTTTATTTTTAATTTTGTTAGAAACCTCCATATTGTTTTTAATAATGGCTAATAGTATGCTGAGTTCCCTTTTCTCTGTACCCTAGCCAACATTTATTATTTTTTTGACTTTGATAACAGCCATCCTAAAGTGTGTGAGGTGATATCTCATTAGATTTAATTTGCATTTCTCTGAGGATTAATGATGTTGAACACCTTTTCATGTACCTGTTGATCATTTTTTATGTCTCCTTTTTCCACTGTTGAATGAATTTTGGAGGTTTTTTGTTTTGGTTTTGGTTTTGATTTTGGTTATGTTTTGTTTTGTTTTTTGGTTGCTTGAGGTTTTTTTTCTTTTGGTTTGGTTTGGTTTTGGTTTTCACTTTGAGACAGGGTCTTACTAAGTTGCAAGACTTGGCTCAAACTTTCAACCTTCCTCCTGGAGCCTGCCAGAGTCCTGAGATTACAGGCATCCACTACCATATCTGGCTACATAGATTCTTTATAAACTTTGGACATTAACTCATTAGATATTTGGTTTGTTAACATGTTTTCCAATGTATACGCGGCCTTTCATTTTGTTTCCTTTGCTGTGCAGAAGCTTTATGGTCAAATTTAGTCTTGTTTATTTTTGCTCTTGTGGCCTGAAATTCTGGTGTGATATCCATAAAAAATTATTGACAAGGGCCAGAGATTTAGCTCAGTGGTTCAAATGCTTGCCTGGTAAATGCAAGGTCGTGAGTTCGATCCCCAGGACAAAAAAGTGTGTGTGTGTGTGTGTGTGTATTAGCAAGGCCAATGTGCAGGAACATTTCTTTCCTCTAGGTAGTCTTTTATGAATTTATAGTTTCTTTATCTATATTTAGGTCTTTTTGCCATTTTTACTTATTTTTATATATGATATAAGATTTAAAAAAAAGTATGGTTTACTTTTTTTGCATATAAAAAACCAAGTTTCTCAGCACCAGTTATAGAAGAGACTAACTGTTCTCCATTGCATTCTCTTGGCACCATTGTCAAAAATTAGTTAACCACATGTGCTCAGATTTATTTCTAGGTTTCCTGTTTTTCTACCACTCTATGTGTCTGTTTTTAATGCCAGTCCCAGGCTGTTTGATTACTACAGCTTTGTAGTATAATTTTAAACCAGGAAGTGTGTTGCGTCTAAATCTTTTATGATTCCATATGGATATTGGGATTTATATTTTCTGTATCTATCAGGAATGTCTTTCAGATTTTGATAAGGACTATATTGAATCTGTATATTGCTTTGGTTAGTGTGAGCATTTTAAGAATATTAATTCTTCTAATCCCTAAGTATGTGATATCTTTCCATTTTCTTGTGTTTTCTTCAGTTTCTTCCACCAATATTTTATAATTTTCAGGGTATAAATCTTTCAACTAAAATGTAAGGAAATACTTCCTTAAGGAAAATACAAAATGAGTTTCATCAAAATCATATGATCATATTTATATTTTTCTATTAATATGATCACTTTGATAATAGATGTGATGAATGACTTGTCAGATACAAAGGTAGAAAATAAAGGAACAAAACTAGTCATTTAAACTAGCACTCCATTTTAGGAATAATTTGTATTTACTCTCCCTTCCTTAGCTCAGCATTATTCTCTCCTACATGATAATACGGTTTTATAAAATTTCTGCTGTCACACACTGGTTCTTAGGATTTATAGGATCATGTTTATTTTATGTCAACTAATACTCTTATTTATATACATATTTTCCTTGCCATAGTCAAGCAATAGTTGTCTTTTCATTAATATTCAGTCTAAGACAAGACTTGCTCCAATACCTAGTTCCATTATTTGCATATGAGATCACTCAAGAAGTGGTTACAGTTGGCCATGGTGGCATGTGCCTGTCATCACAGCTACTGGGGAGTCTGAGGCAGAAGGTTTGTTCGCAAATACAAAGCCAGGCTGTGTCACTGAAGAAATAATATAAAAGTATAAAAAGACTTATACTTTTGGTTGGGCTGAATTTAAAAACAAACAAACAGACAAAGATGGTTGTGGCTGACTGAGACCCTAGGTAATCCAAAGTAGTAGGTCTTGAACCTTACCAGAGAACAGTTGTGCATTTCATTGAAATCACATTCAACTAGTAAGAAAAACCATAGAATGATTTAAAGATGAACCCTATAAACTTCAGTATTAGGAGTTACTCATTTTGTTTTCTTTTAGATTCTTAGTATGGCTGTATGGAGAAGCAAGAACCATAAAAATGTCCACATTCTATAAACCCATATTTCTACTTTTCTTTTAAGGAAAAAGCCCAAGAATAGTGACTATATAAAGATCTTTAATGTAATAATATGCATAACCATAAAAACTTGAAAAACAAATGCTTAAAATAGCAACATGCTTATGAAGGATATATTAAGCCAAGAGAATAATTTGAAGCCATTAAAAACTATATTTTAAAGGGGCCTGGGATTTAGCTCAGGAGCACAGTACCTACCTGGCAAGTGCAAGGTTGTGAGTTTGATCCTTGGTACAAAAAACAAAACCAAAAAAAACTGTATTCTAAGACTATATAACTTATGGAAAAATAGAAATGCTATTTAAAAGTAGAATTCAAATTTTATGTAGGCACAAATATAACACAAAACATATATACATAGTGATAGTTGAAAGAAAACACATAAATTAAAATTAAATTATAAATTTGGTTATAAATTAATTAT
This sequence comes from Dolichotis patagonum, assembly GCA_004027295.1. NCBI lineage: Eukaryota > Metazoa > Chordata > Mammalia > Rodentia > Caviidae > Dolichotis > Dolichotis patagonum. Next base: position 9,007 of record PVJX010048040.1, read on the forward strand.
AAATTAATTTTTTAGTATTTTATCTGCACTGACAAACTTATGACCTCACGCTTGCTAGGCAGGCACTTAAGCCATTGAGCTAAATCCCCAGCCTCCACTGATGTACTTATAAAATAACCTGTGCAAAATCTTCTAGTAAAAAAAAGGAAATGAAACATACTTTATCAGTTACTACATTTGTAATAAGATTATTGGAAATTATTCTGAAAGTTTTGAAACCAAATTACATCAGTGCTGAATTCCATTTTCTTTGTCACTATTTTAGACCATGCAGTTAGGCAAGATACATCATCCCAGCAGTATGAAACCTCTGTGAAAATACCTCCTGGCATCCACTTATACTACCAAATCTTTTTCTATCGTATTTTTATGTTTTCACCATTCTTACTTCAATAATAGGTATATCTTCTCTTTTTTTTGCTTTTTTTCTAATTATAAAATAGCACACTCAGAAGACGAGGATATAGCTCAGTAGTAGAGCAGTTGAAGCCCTAGATTCAGTCATCAACACCATAAAATAAATAACAAAATACCCTTGTGATGGGATCCAGCAATTAATCTGTAGAAAGTGAAAAGTACCTCATTATGTTGTAATGCAAAAATAACCATTGTTAACAGTTTAGTATATGTGTGCCCTTTCATGCTTTTTTTGTATTTGTATACACATATTTTTCTAGAAGTAGTGTCATAATATACTGGCTATTCTATAATTTACTGAGTTTTTTACTTGTATCATGGCTCTTGTTCAATGTTAATATATAAATTTTCCTGATCTTTTTAAATAGCTACAAAGTATTCGGTTTTATGGTCATACTATTTTTCATTATTTACCTTTTCTGAAAATCTAATCTTTCATTATTGTTTCAGTCAATAAATTTTTACATTTACCTTTGTGAATGTTATGCATTCTTTCAACAAGTACGTAGTAAGAGTAGTAGGTCCAGCATTTGTATTAGTGGGCAAAAAGAATTATCTAATAGTTGGAAAGTAACTAGTGCTATGGGGCAAGGTATGCTGGTCAGGATAAAAAATATTTACGTACCAGGGAGTGAAGCAACAGCTTTGATCATCTTTTGTAGGGGTAAAGAATGGTGCAACCACTTGACAGTTCAGCAGTTTTACTAGCATACTGTTACTACACAATTCATCAGTTCTGCTCCTTGGTATTTACCTGGAGGAGCTGAAAACTTATATCCACACAGAATCCTGCACACAGATGTTTATAAAAGTGTTACTCACAACTGCCAAAACTTGAAAGCAACCAAAATCTATTCAATAGGTGAATCAATAAACCATGGTACCACCATATTCAGATCTGGAGTTTTATCCAGGATTACAGAGAAATGAACTGTCAAGCCATGAGAAAACATGGAAGGAGCTAAGCACTTGAGAGGCTGAAGCAAGAGGATTGCTAGTTCAAGGCCAGCCTGTACTGCATAATAAGACCCTGTCTCAGAAAAAAAAAAAGGACATGAAGGAATGTTAGTTGCCTATTACTAAGTGAAGCCAATCTACAAAAGCTGCAATACTAAATGATTTAAATATATGACATGCTGGAAAAAGAAAAACTATGGAAATACTACAAAGATCAGAGGTTGGAAGAAAAGAAAAATAACAGCACAGCGCAGTTTTAGCACAGGGGAATTGTACAGTAATACAATGGTGAATACATGTCATTGTGTACTTGTCCAAACCCCTAGGACGTAAAATACCAGGAGTGAACCCTACACCAAAAATAATGAGTTTTTCGTGATAATGTGTTAATGTAAGTTCCTCAGTTACAACAAATATTTCACTCGTGGGGAATGTTGACAGTAAGGGAGACTATTGTGGAAGTAGGCAGAATATGACAGGAAATGCCTCTATCTTTGTTTTCCTGTGATCTTAGAACTCTTTTATAAACATGTACTAGAGTTTGTGAACATGTAGAGTTGTGGAAGTAAGCTTCATTGAGATTTAAGCATATTTCCATGGAATATACTTCCAGGAAGTAATCACGTGGTTCTTTTGAGGAGGAACATTCCAGGCTAAGGGAATAGCAAGTTTTAGGGTGCTAAAGCAGGAACATGTCTGGCATAACATTTTAAGCAGAGGAATGACATGACCTAACTTATATTTTTAAAAGATTACACTGGCCTTCCCTAGTAAGGATAGGAATAAGCAATTAAAGTTACAAGCAAAGATATCAGATAAGACAATATTTCAGTAACACACGCAAAGTTTGATACTGGCTTTGACCAAGGTCAAATAGCAGTTGGAGTGGCCAGAAGTGTTTGAACTCTGGATGTATTTAAAGGAAGAGCAAACCCAATTTTTTGATGGGTTGGGTGAAGATAAAAAATATAGTCAAGGGATTCTGGCATAAAAAAAGAAAGATGGAGTTGCTATCAGCTGACATAACCAGGCTGAGATGGGGAGGGATGGGAAACTCAGTAGTCCCATTTTGATCATTTTGACCTGGAGATGGTGACTGCACAGCCAAGTACAGAGGTCAAATGTGGATATGAATATATCAGTCTGGAGTTTGGAAAATAGGTCTAGACTATTAGAGAAACTAATATGGGTGTCTTTGGCTCTTCAATGGTATTTAAAGCTGAAGGACTAAATAAGATGACTGGCGGAGGA
>PVJX010048041.1:0-11630 GCA_004027295.1 Dolichotis patagonum
TTTAGGAGAATGGCCATTTCCACAACGTTTGTTCTTCCTATCCATGAACAAGGGATGTCTTTCCATTTTCTGAGGTCCTCTTTGATTTCTTTTTTCAAGGTATTATAATTTTCTCTGAATAAATATTTTGCTTCTTTTGTTAGATTAAATCCTAAGTATTTCATTTTGTTGGATGCTATTGTGAAGGTTGTAGCTTCTCTTATTTCTCTCTCAGTAGTTTTGTCATTAGTGTGTAGGAATGCTATTGATTCTTGAGTGTTGACTTTGTATCCAGCTACATTACTGAATTTAGTTATTATATCTAGGAGTCTTTCAATGGAGTTTTGGGGGTCTTCTATATAAAATATCATGTAATCTGCAAATAATGATAATTTAACTTCTTTTCTTACCCTTACTCCTTTTATTTCTCTCTCTTGTCTAATTGCTCTGGCTAGTATTTCCAGCACTACATTGAATAAGAGTGGTGAAAATGGACATCCTTTTCTTGTTCCTGATTTTACGGTAAAGGCTTTCAATTTTTGGCTGTTTAATATGATGCTGGCTATTGGCTTGCCGGTTGAGGCAAAGACCATGTACTCGGATTTTCCATGGGGTTATAATGATGAATGAATGTTGGACTTTATCAAAAGCTTTTTCTGCATGTATTGAGATTTTTATTTTTGGCTTTATTGATATGGTGGATTACATATATTGATTTGCATATGTTGAATCATCCCTACATTCCTGGGATGAATCTTTCTTGGTTGTGGTTTATAATCTTGATGAATTGCTGCATTCTGTTTGCCAGTATTTTATGGAGGATTTTTACATTGGTGTTCATTAGGAAAATTGGCCAATAGTTCTGTATTTTATTTGGGTCTTCCTCTGGTTTTGGTGTTATGGTAATACTTGCTTCCAGGAATGAGTTAGGGAGAATTACTTCCCTTTCAATTTCACTGAAGAGTTGGAGGCATATCAGAATTAAGTCTTTCTTGACTATCCTGTAGAATTCCACAGTAAATTCATCAGGACCTGGGCTTTTCTTTGTTGCTAATGTTCTAATTACCTTTTCAACTCTATTAATTGAAATTGGGTTTTGCAGAAGTTTTACATCTTCTTATCTAGCTTTGGTAATTCATATGTTTCTAGGAAATCTGTCCATTTCTTCTGTATTATCAAATCTATGAGAGTAAAGATTTTCAAAGTAGGTGTTGATGATGTTCTGTATTTCCACAGGATCTGTAGTGATTTCACCCTTTTCATTCCTTATTGCTTAGATCTTAGTTTTTTCTTCCTTTTTTTAAAAAAAACAAAGTCTACTAGGAGCTTATAAATTCTATTTTTCTTTCAAAGAACTATATCTTTGATTCATTAAGTCTTTGTATTGTTTTCTTAGCTTCTATTGTGTAGATTTCTCATCTGATCTTTATAATTTCCTCTGTTCTTTGGGCTTTGGGCTTAACCTGCTGCTCTTCTCTTTCCAGATTTTTAAGGTGAAGCATCAAGTTGTTTATTTGTGTTCATTCTGTTTTCCTGATGTGGGAATTCACTGCAATATATTTCCCTTGAAGTCTCCTTTATTGCATCCCACAGGTTCTGGTTAAGTTGTATTTGCATTTTTGTTTGTTTATAGATATTGTTTAATTTCTTTAATTTTCTTTAATCATCTTGCAACTGTTGAATTGTGATTTCCTGACTCCTTGTTATTTTTAAAAGATCTTTCCTTTCTTTTTCACTAGTTACAATTTGTCTTTGTGATCTGAAAGTCTATTTTCACTTGCACTGAGGAGATTTTGCCAACTTTTGATGGAATTTTTTATTTCCTGGATATATCTTTGAATATGTTTCATGCATTCTTTTTATTTCTTTTATTGTTCATTTATTGTTTCCATCATTTTGCAGTGCTCCTCAATTTTTTAACTATGTCTTCTTTAGATGTGATCAGTATTTCTTTTATTATGTTTATCATTTCTTCTTTCAACTGGGAGATTATTTCTGACCTGAGTTCCTTTACAGCCTCGTGAAGTTGTTTCTTTACTTCAGTCGCTATCAATTCAGAAGTTTCAGATGTATGGCTTACACTTTCCTCTATGTTTATGTCTCCTAGGCTTGTTTGGGATCAGCTGCAGGTTTGAGATTGAATTTTGCTCTTTCATTATGTCATTTTCCTGTATTCCACTTGAAAAGCTGAATGCAGGGTCTCAGTTGCTTCCTAGGTTGAGGATGTCTGTTCATACGGCAGGGAGTTTCCCCCATTGAGTGGGAGTCATTATTCAGGTCTTATCATGTTCCTAGTGGCATTTGAAGGCTCCTCATATGGGGGGAGTACACTGGGCAGACCACCTGCAGCCCCCACTTGGCACACCAGAGCTCCCCAACTGCTTGAGTTTGCTGGGCAGACTCTATCTGGCTGGTTCTGAGTTGTGTACCAAGGATGAACAACTAGATGGTATATGCTGTTCAGGCCTTCAGCTCATGCCACATGGTGCACCAAAGCTCCCCAGCAGCTTGGGGGTGCTGGGAGGGGCCCTACCAGGTTCCTAGTGAGGTACCAAGGTGGAATTTACTGTGCAGGTCTTCTGCTATTGCTACTCAGTGCAGCAGGTTCCCCTGCTACTTTGAGTTGCTGACGGGGAGCCCCAACCAAAACCTTAGTGACCTACCAAAGGTCCCCAAAGTTTTGAGACAGTGGATAGGGCTCTACCAGATTCTGAGCAAGCTGCTGAGGTTGCATAGCCAGATGGCTAGAAGGTGTTTGCTGTGCAGACGTCCTGCTAGCACCACTCAGCTCCAGAGGAAATTGCAATATATTTTATGATAAAAATTTTGTGGCAAATATTAAGTGTTAAGCAGTAAATACTAAAAAAAAATTAAGAGCCTGTCTTTGAGGGCCAGGTATTTAGCTCTGTGCCCAGGCACTTACATGGTAAGTGCAGGGTCTTGAGTTCAATTCTCCATATCAGAAAAAAAAGAGCCTATCTTGTTAGTAAATGTTGCAGAATAGTTTGACTACCCTTTATATATTGAGAAAAGTAGTTTTTTTAAAAGAGTTTTCATATAGCATTATGCAAATTTATTTATATTGTATGAATCAGGTACAGAGAAAGTGGTTCACTGCAAAAGCAGTAATAATAAATAAGTCTACAACTAACTCAGGAACATGAATCTTATGACATACATATAAATCATATTTTCTAACTGTTAATAATATCAAAGCCAATCTGGGGTTTTAAATTTGATTTCAAGCCAATTCTCTGCTAGATGTATATCAAACCATGGTAGATGTAACCAGTGTTTTCCACCAGTTGTACACTTAAACAGCAATGCTCTGCATAAAATGCCTTCTTAAAGAAGGACTTTCTTATTCTTATATGTTTCTTATTCTTATATGAAGCAAAATGAACAGCAATGCTGTTTTCCTCATCTTAACTGCATCATCGGACTGTTTTGATTATAGTTCTCTTACAAAATGTTATTTTCAAACAAATAAAGTAAAAACCCTAACTCTTGTTATATAAGCAAGAGATGGTCTAGAGTTTGTCTCTATTTGATTAGACTGCCTTTTTGCTTTTATTTCTCTGTCCTCTTTTCCCTCTCTGTATTTTTTTATTTTTTTCCCTCTCTGTATTAAGAATGTTTCACTCACTTCTTCCTGTTAGTCTCTTTTCCTGATATGTGAATCAGACCACACTGTGACTTTGAGTAATGGAAAAAGTCTAATGAGAGACTGTCCCAGTGGAGGCTCCCCAAAATTGTTCATCTTGCTTTTCAACGAAAAAAAAACAAAACTGCAGGGTGACCTCGTAAGACAAAGTCATCATACATAATATAAACTATCTCTGAGTCAAAATCCAAAGACTTTCCTGAACTCCTTGTGTTCAATTTTATTTAAACACTTGTAATTTTAGATAAATAGATTGGCAGTGCAGATGGGCTAGCAAAGCAATAGCTCCGTTCTTTAATAGTTAGTAGAAAATTATTAGCTTTAAAAAATTGCCATCTTCACGATGTTTTATAATACGCAGCCTTTGTTTATGGAGCATTTCTTCTTTAATGTTGTGAGCATTATATGTATTATTTGTTTACTTCCCTTCACACTGATTGTAAAGCACAGCAACCAAAGTAACACCAAAGGGAATGATGCTCACAGTGAAGTAGTCTCTATTTACTCAGAGATCCAAAATATCCTTTTAAGCTTGAAATAAGCTGCACCAGCGTTAACAAGGGCAATCACCCGGGCTATTATTTTAGCAAAGTCAGTGTTATGTTATGGGGAATCATTGTATTGAAAGCTAAATAAACCTATATCTTCCTATAGACATGCAGTCCTACAGCATCATATAGATAGGTGGTCATAAAGATTCATTGTCATGACAAACAACTAAATAGTGAGCAGACTGGAAGTCTTAATCTAAGATATGTACTTTTCAGTGAATCAAACAATTTTATTTGAGGACAACAAGGCAAGATATATGCCTTTAAAGTCTTAGGAGTGTATATGGAAAACACACACACACACACACACACACACACACACACACACACCAAGCAAACAAACAAACAAAAATAAAACCAAACTTTCCTGGAGGTAAAACTGATGCAGTGAACTGTAAGGAATCTGGGCTTTGTAGTTTCAAAACCTCACATGGAATCCAGGTATTTACTGTACAACTAAGAAAATGTTAGTTAATCTCTGTGAGATTAATTTTCTCTGGAAAATTGAAATGGTAAATTCTATATCCCATGATTGCTGTGAATACCAATGCCAATCTCTTGTTTAAAGCACTATGTCAGTGTTTGCGGGCTTCTGGCATAAAAGACGATACCAGTGTTCTATGTGAGCCTGGGAATAGAACCTAGGTCTGTGGCAGAAGTGAAGAGAGCTCTGGCTTCTGGATGAGAGATCAAGAAGGGCAGAGAAACACTACAACACACTTGGAGAAGCAAGGCTGCAAAGCTAGGAAGCAATTCAAAGCAACAAATCAAACACCTCATAGAAAGTAGCAAGCAACAGCTGGCTTTTCAGCACAAACCCTAAACGCAAGGAGAGTTTAAAGTATTTCAAGTTCTAAATAAAAACAACCTTCAACTCAGATTGATGGACTCTGCAAAACTATCTTTCAAAATTGATGGAGAAATAATATACTTCCATGACAAAGAACATCTCAGGAAATTTATGACCACCAAACCAGAACTCCAAGAATATTTTGAAGGGCATTCTAGAAAGAGATAACAAGGACTGCAAGTGCATGAAATCCAACATGAAAGTCCACTATGCAAGGTGCAGAATTAAATGGAGGGAAAAAAAGTGGGGAATTCAACAACAGGAAAACAACATGACCAGGATAATTCAATTCATATCAGTTATAACCATCAATGTTAATGGCCTCAGTTCACCAATCAAAAGACAGAGACTGGCAGAATGGGTCAAGAAGCAAGATCAAACAATATGCTGCATACTGGAAACATATTTAATTCAAAAAGAAATTCATAGACTGAAAGTCAAAGGGTGGAAAACAATACCTACGTGACAGAAATCCAGAAACAAGCAAAGGCAGCTATTCTATTTGCAGTCAAAGTGAATTTCAAGCCAAGACTGATTAAGGGACATAAAGAAGTTCACTACATCCTTGTAAAGGGAAGAATCCAATAGGAAGAGATTAAAATCATAAATATATATGCAACAAACACCAGTGCACCCAATCATATAGAACAAACATTAAGGCACATGAAAAATCAAAGAAGTACTAATACATTTGTATTGGGGGACCTTAGTACCCTTCTGTCACAAAAAGAGTGACCAACTAAACAATACATCAACAATGAAACATTAGAACTGAACCAAACTTTGGAACAAATGGGCTCAGGAGATAGCTACAGAGTGTTCCACCTTACAACATCGGAATACATATTCTTCCCAGGGACATTTTCCAAAATAGAACACATACCAGCTCACAGAACATGCTTAAGTAAATGGAAAGGAATTGAAACTATCCGATGCATATTATCAGATCATAGTGCAATTGAATTGGAAATCAATGGCAAAAGAAACCAGAGAAACTTCATAAACACATGGAGATACATAGAACTCTCCTGAGGAAACAATGGGCCACAGATAAAATTAAAGATGAAATTAGATAGTTTCTACAAATAAATGATAATAATACCACATGTGTAGCATATCAAAATAGTCTTAAGAGGGAAATTTATAGCAGTTAATACCCATACCAGAAAAAGAGAACAAGCACAAATAAACAACCTAACAGTGAACCTCAAATTTCTAGGAAAAGATGACCAGGATAAACCAAAAGCTAAATGAGTGAAGAAATTATGAAGAGCAGAGCAGAAACTGATGTATTAGAAACTAAGAAAACAATACAAAGATTCAGTGAATCAAGAGTTGAGATTTTGAAAGAATAAATAAAATCGACAAATCTTTAGCCAACCTTATAAAGAAAGAAAGAAAAAACTCAAGGTCAAGCAATTAGGAATGAAATGGGTGAAATCACAATGGATCCTGAAGAAATGCAGACACTCATCTACTCCTACTTTGAAAAATTGTATTCTAATAAGATGGAAAATGGACAAGAAATGGACAGATATCTGGATACATATGAATTACCAAAACTGAATCAGGGAGATATAAAAAGCCTACATAATCCAGTATCAATGAAATTGAAGATGTAATAAAAATCTATTAACAACAACAACAACAAAAGCCCAAGAGCAGGTGGATTTAATGTGAATTCTACAAGAAAATTAGAGACCATCTGATACCACTACTTCTCAAACACTTTAATGAAATTGGAAGGGAAGCAATATTCCCTAATTCAGTCCTGGAAGTAAGCATTACCCTGCTACCAAAACCAGAGAAAGATACAACTAAGAAAGAGAGCTATAGGCCAATCTGCTTAATAGACAAAGGTGCAGAAATCTACAATAACATACTTGCAAACAGAATGCAACAAATCATCAACAAGATTATATACCATGACCTAGTGAGATTCATTGCAGGGATGCAGAGATGGTTTAACACACATAAATCAATAAGTGAGAATACAGTATATTAACAGAGCCAGGACGAAGATCATACGATCTTCTCAATAGATGAAGAAAAGCTTTTGACAAAGTTCAGCACCTATTCATGATAAAAATCCTGCAGAAAATGAGAATAGATGTTATTTATCTCAATTCAATATAAGCCATCTATGGCAAACCAACAGCCAACATCATACCAAATGGAAAAAAAATACTGAAAAATTTCACTCTAAAATCAGGAACAAGACAAGGATGCCCACTCTCTCCATTCTTACTCACATGGACCTGGAAAGTTTAGCCTGAGCAATTAGACAAGATAAGGAAATAAATGTTATACTTTTAGGAATGAAGAAGTTAAATTATCATTATTTGAGATGATATAATATTCTACATAGAAGACCCCAAAAGTTCACTAAAAAAACTGCTAGATTTTATAAGCAAATTCAGTAGCCTAGCTGGATACAAATTCAACACCCCAAAATCAATAGCCTTCCTGCACATGAATAACAAATTCACTGAAAAAGAAATAAGGTGAAAAATACCTTTCACAGTAACATCAACAAAAATGAAATACATAGGAATCCACCCAGTGAAGCATGTAAAAGACCTGTACACTGAAAACTACAGTACTCTGAAAAAGGAGATCAAATATGATAATCAAAATTTTGAAAGATATCCCTTGCTCTTGGGTAGGTAGAACCAATATCGTGAAACTGGTCACACTTCCAAAACTGTTTTACAGATTTAATGCAATTCTGGTCCAAATTCCAACAATGTACCTCATAGAATTAGAGGAAATAACCCTAAAATTCATTTGGAACCAGAAGAGACATAGAATAGCAAAAGCAACTCTGGGCAACAAAGTCAGCTCAGGAGGCAGACATTAAAATCCCGGACTTGAAATTAAACTATAAAGCTACTGTGACAAAAAGAGCACGATACCAGAAAAAAAAAATAAAAAAGACCTGAAGATCCACGGGATAGATTAGAAGATGCAGAAATAACTCCAGACACACTCAGCCACCTTATCTTTGATAAAGGGGCCAAACATATTCATTGGAAGAAAGACAGCCTCTTTAATAAACAGTGTTGGAAAAACAGGCTTTCCACATGCGAAACACTAAAACTAGATCCATGTCTATCACTATACATTAAACTAAAGTCAAAATGAATCAAAGATCTAAAATCAGAAACATTAATCAATTGGAAGATAGAATAGGTAAAACTCTTAAAGACATTGGTGTAGGAAAAGATTTTATGAATAAAACATTAATCACACAGAAACTATCACCAAGTATCAACAACTGGGATCTCATCATATTAAAAAAACTTTTGCAAAGGTAGAAAAACCACCAACAATGAAGAGATAACCCACAGTACAGGAAAAAAATTTGCCAGTTGTTCTTCAAACAAAGGAGTATTATCGAGAACTTATAAAAACTAAAAAAAAAAGACCTCCAAAATTTAAAGACCCAAACCAAAAATGAGCATCTGAAATGAATGCACACTTCTCAGATGAAGAAGTACAAACAGCAAATAAATATATGAAAAATGTTCATCACTGAGCATTTGAGAAATGAAAATTAAAATCACACTTATATTCTATCTCACCCTGGAAAGAATGACTATTACCAAGAATGCTGGCAGGGCTCTGGGGAAAAAAATCCTTCCTCACAATTGGTGGGAGTGTAGACTCGTACAACCACTATGATTTGAGTACAACTCTTTTCTCAGTCTTCAATGGGATCTAGCTCTGTATTGAAACAATATTTACTAATTGTCATTAATATCTACATCAAATGTAATGCCCTATAAAAAGTATAAATCAAAAAATCATCATGGCACTGGCAAAGAAATAGACCTGAGGATCAACAAAACAGATTAGAAGATGCAAGTATAAGTACAAAGACACTCAGCCACCTGGTATTTGACAAAGGGGCTAAGCATGTTCACTGGAGGAAGGATAGCCTCTTTAATTAATTGTGTTGGAAAAATTGGCTTTCCACATGGTGAACACTGAAACTAAATCCATGCCTATCACCACGCACAAAACTAAAGGCTAAGTGTATAAAAAACCTAAATATTAAAACAGAAACACTAAATCTACTGGAAGACAAGGTAGGCAGAAGTCTTGGAGACATAAGGGTAGGCAGAGAATTCATGAACAAAAATCAAACTGCAATGGAAACACTTCAAAGAATCAACAACTGGGATCTCATATTATTGAAAAGTTTCTGCTCTTCAAAAGAAATCTCTAACAGTGAAAAGAAAACCCACAGAATGGGAAAGAATTTTAGCCAGCAACACTGCAGACAAAGGACTTATATCCAGAACATATTAAGAATTGAAAAACATCAAGCTCCCCAAATTCAAAGACCCTCTCCAAAAATGGGCATCTGAGATGAACACACAGTTCTCAGATGAAGATACACAAATGGCAAATAAATGCATAAAGAAATGTTCACCATCACTGGTCATTCAAGAAATGCAAATTAAAACAGCATTGAGATTTCATCTCACTCCTGAATGAATAGCTGCCATCAAGAAATCAACTGATAACAAATGTTGATGAGGCTGCGGGGAAAAAGGAACACTGCTCCACTGTTGGTGGGAGTGTAGACTGCTGCAGCCATTATGGAAATCAATGTGGAGAATTCTCAGAAGACTAGGACTGGAAGCTCCATTCAACACAGGTACTCCCCTCCTGGGTAATTTCCCAGAAAAACTAAAACGGTCATACCACAGTGATATATGTGCACTCACATTTATAGCAGCACTTTTGTAATAGCTGAATCTTGGAAATAACCAAGATGCCCATCAAGCACAAAGTGGATGAAAAATATAAGGTATTTTTATATAATGGAATATTACTCAGCTATACAAAATGATGATCTTGAGGGCTTCATAGGTAAATGGAGGCAAATCGAGATCATTCTCATAAGTGAAACAAATAAGTCTCATATTTATAAATATCACATTGTCTCCAGTGTAAAGAGTAATAAGAACTGCCGTAGTAATAAAACACAAAATGTGTAACTGCTATTGTAAAAAAGAGAGGAAAAGAAAGTGCTCTCAAGGATATAAATGCATGTATGTTTAAGTGTGTAGGATAGATAACCGTATTGTTATGTTTTTCTTGGATCATTGAGCAGAACTATTCACAGTCTCACTGTTTGAATGTCTACTTTGTGTGTTTTAATTTTGTAACTTGAACAACTATTTCTAAGATGACAATATGTAATTTACCAACTAGTGATTTTTTACTGTTTATTTTTTGAAATTCTGTATTATTTCTACCCTTTTTTCTGTTTTGCTTTTTTTTTCTCTTTAAATAAAATTAAAAAAAAAATCATAGGCAGTCAGACAGGGCTGGGCTCTAAGAAGCAAGTACTGAATACCAGATAAGTGGCTACCTTGGAGTAGACACACAGCTCTGCAATGGACCAGATCTCAGGGAAAAGACAAAAAATGAATGCAACCACATCATGAGTATTGAAATTTTCAATAGGTATGAATCACCTTGGGCGAGGCAGGAGTCACCATCTCAACCCCTTACACAAAGAGGCACTGCTCTTGAAGCATGGCTGCTTGCTACGTGACTGGTTTACCCGTTTGTCTCCAATTTGGTCCATTTTACTGGAACAATGCATCTTACTGCTTCTGCCTCACCTCATGCTCATGTCCCTTGTGAGCTCCCATGTTTTCACAACCTTAGACACATCTCACCTAGTGGTTTTGCTCTACAAAATTTCTTAACTTAGACAGTTTTAGGCAACCCACTTGGGACCTCTTCTGTCTCTCTCCCAGACAGCAGCTTTCCTTTTCTCCATAAATATATTTTGCTTTTAACCTGCATTATTCTTAAAATTCATTCTTCAATTTTAGATGACAGGAACTCATACGGGACACCTAGCAGGTTGGGAATTTCATTTCCCTATAACAACTTTATCCTCTATGTTTGGCACCCCAAGTCCCTCCTTTCTCCAAAATCCATCTTTTCCCTTCTGAGTCCTCTTTCCTTCCTTCCTTCCTTCCTTCCTTCCTTCCTTCCTTCCTTCCTTCCTTGTTCCTTCCTTCCGTTAGGTCCTTCCTCCTCCTTTAACTCTCTCTTTTCATCTCTCCCTGCCTCTCTCTTTTCATCTTTTCATGCAGGGGCAAGAGAAGAGGAGAGCAGGAGAGGTTAAAGGAAGGAAGAGAAAGGAGGGGAGGGGAGGGAAGGCCTTTGATTAAAATGGTGCTTTCTTTCCAGAAAATTGCACTCAAAGGCCAACATTAGGTAGAGTGTGGCTGAAGCCTGGACCTGATGCTGGAAGGAGAATTCTTGAGTATTCCATTAGTTGCTTCATGTGCCTGGATAGAGGAGTCCCTGAGATTGTCCTGCAACAAGGGCACCCCAAGTCCCTTCTTTCTGCAAAGCTTGCCCTGTCCCTTGTCTGCCTCTCTTCCTTCCCTCTCCATTCCTCCTTGCCCTCCCTCCCCTCCCCTCCTTTCTCTTCCTTCCTTTACCCTCTCCTGCCCTCCTCTTCTCTTCCCCCTGCATTTTGTTCCCACTCCCTGAAGGGCTGGTCTCTGATGCCTGAGAAGGCAGGCCTAGTGGGAAAGGGAAGGGAACT
>PVJX010048042.1:0-11630 GCA_004027295.1 Dolichotis patagonum
TGTGTACACCTATGTTTATAGCAGCCCAATTTGTAATAGCTAAATCTTGGAAACAACCAAGATGCCCATCAACTGCAGAGTGGATGAAAAAGATGTGGTATTTTTACATAATGGAATATTACTCAGCTATAAAAAGGATGATCTTGAGGCCTTCATAGGGAAATGGAGACAACATAAGACCATCTTCATTAGTGAAATAAATAAGAATCACATTTATAAATATCACATTGTTTCTCTAGTGTAAAAAGTAATAAGAAATGTAGGAGTAATAAAACGTAAAATATGTGTAATTGCTACTGTAAAAGAGAGAGCAAAAGAAAGTGCTCTAAAGGATATAACTGCATGTATGTTTAAGTGTGGAAGATAGATGACCATACTACTGTTTTTGTTAGATTGTTGAGCAGAACTGTTAACAGTCTCACTGTTTGAATGTCTACTTTGTATGCTTTAATTTTGTAACTTGAACAACTATTTGCAATGATGACAGTATGTAATGTATCAAGTGGCGATTTCTTAGTGTTTTTTTTTTGTTGTTGTTTTGGGGGTTTTTGTCTGTTTGCTTGTTTTTGATTCTTTTATTTTTTTGCCTTTGGAATTCTGCATTGTTGCTACCATTTTTCTGTTTTGTCTGGTTGGGTTTTTTTTCTCTTTAAATAAAATTAAAGAAAAAAGATTTTGGCATCAACATTCTTAAAGGATATTTTCTGTAGCATTTTTTTTCTTGTAATATCTTGTGGCTTTGCTATTACAATGATCTGGGCCTTAAAGTATGAGTTAAGGAGTATTTCTTCATCTTAAATTTTTTGAAAGTGTTTAAGAAACATTGATGTTCATTTTTAATATTTGTTTAGTATTTTTTAAAGTTAGTTTATGATGATACATAATAGTTATATTCATCTTGGGAACTTCTATTATATAGAGCTCATTTTAATTGTTTTTGCTTCTCTTTTTCTGTGCTCTCCCATCTTCCCCCATCAGAACCTCTTCTGTCTGTACAAAGTCTATCTTCTTGTTTCTTATTATCACTATTCTACTTGTAATATTATTTGTATTTTGAGTTTATAAAAAAATAAAATGAAAGCTAATTTCATGAAATGTTTTATGTGGGGGAATGGTGTAATCTGTTTCAGCTCATGTATAGAAGGTGGTTTGGGGAGAGCTGCTATGGAGGTAAGAAGATGCTAACCAACCAACTCTAGAAAGAATAGAAAACCTGAGCTTTCTAACAAACATTGGATATATTGAATCTATCATTAAAATCTGCTGGTAAAGAGAAACTCCAGATCCAAGTGGCTTTTACCAGTGAGTCCTATCAAACATTCAAGAATGACATAATTCCAAATTTATATGAACTTATTCATATAATAGGAAAAGGGGATATTTCCCTACTATGTTTTTTGAGACAGGGTCTCACTATCTACCCCTCTAATTTTATGAAGGTAACATAATCTTGCTAGCAAAACTCAACAAGGCAACTATGAAAAATTACAGGTCAATCTCATTTACTACATCACTGCAAAAATTCTAAACAAAATATTAGCAAACTAAAGTCAGGAACGATGGTGCACGCCTGACATTCCAGCACTCTGGGTGGCTGAGGCAGGAGAATCACAAGTTCAAGCCCAGCATAGGCAATTTAGTGAGACCCTGTCTCAAAAAACTCAAAAAGCTAGTGAATCAAAACCAGCCATATTTTAAAATATAGTAACTGGGTTGGAGTCATTCTAGAAATGTAAAGTTGGTTTAACTAAAAAAAAATATGAATTGATTGATGTAATTTTGTCACCTTGAAAAATTCAAGAAGAAAATCAGTTGTAATCTCTCTATATGAAAGATGACAATTCTCCCCTAAGACAGACTGTACTTTTAGTGAAATCACAACTTATTATAAAACTATAATAACTAAAATAAGTGGTATGTTTCATTGCGAGAGACAATCTAGTAGAACACAGTACAGCACAGAAGACTTCTGGCAAAATTGTGGGGTGCTACAACTCATCCTCTCTGAGATTTGGAATCCAGACATGAGAAAATATCAACTTGGGGAAGGAAGAAAAAGGAGATCCCCTAAGAAGCAGGAAGGAACTGAAGAAAAGTAAAACTTACAAAGAAATTAAAAAGACAACACAATACAGAAAAGAGAAGAGACAATCTACACTTTCTCCCCAACTCTCCACACACGGTTCATGTAAATGGAAGATGGAATCTATGGAGACAAAGTGAAAGCAGGGTATTTCAGAGAACTTCAAGGAGGGGCCAGGGATTTAGCTCAGTAACACAAGCACCTGCTTGGCAAACATGAGGTCATGAGTTCAATCCCTAGTACCGCCCCAAAACAAAACAAAACAAAACAAAACAAAAACAAAGCAGAAAACTTCAAGGAGAAACACAATGATGGAATGGACCTGTGAATGCCGTGGGCCAGTAACAACTGGTGAATGACTTCAACCCAAGTGCCCACCATATCCCCTGGAGAGAGTGCTTGGTTGGATGCCATTTCTGGGGAAGGCTTGATGGTTTTAAACTGGAATTCAGAGCATCCATGTGATGGCTTCAGTTCTGGGCTCCAAGTGTTACATTCCCACAGTGACTGGGTGAGGGATAGCTATGGGATATAGCTCTGGTCAGCAAGCCATGGTAAGGCTGGCCACAGACTCCCTGAAGGTTTTAACATGTTCATGATTCATATTTCTCATTGTTAGAAAACCCTGATTTAATTGTTAAGTCTTGGTGTCAGGTGACTCTAACTTAATTTTATTACTAAAAGGACAATAAAAGCCATTAGATCCATTTGTACCACCAGTGGTACACCAATGGGACACTATGTATGTACCACTGGTGTGATTTAAGACAACTGATGGAACACTCATGTATAAACTGTCAGAAATGTGTTAAATTAAAGGACACAGGCCCTACCTCTCTGCCCCTGCCATGGCCAGGGAGCAAGCTTAGCCTGAATTGCTGTGGATTTGAAAGTCACAGATTGGTGCCATTACTCTAATCCTATTGACTTCTGGCAGCTGCATCCAGTGCTAGCCTGGGGTCTGACTGCTTGCTTTATTTACTAGTCTGAGGAGGAACTTGGATATTGCCCCAGATTTTAGACCCCTGAAGAAAACCACACATTTGAAATCACAGAGAAATTCATTTTTCTCCTGTTTTTTTTTTTGTGAGTGTGTATACTGTTTTTAGTTTTGTTTTGTTTCTTTTTATTTTCTTTCCTTTCTTCCTTTCTTCTTTACTAGTGTATTGAAACTTGGGGAATTTTCCATTGCCCTTCTTCCTTGCTTCTTATCTCTCTTTATTTCTTTACTTTTCCTCTTTCTCATAGTAATTTTTCCCTTTAATTTTTTCTGTTTTATTTTTATTCTTTGTATAATTACTTTTTATCCCAGTTTTTCTTCTATATTCTATTTATCATCAGTTTTTTCTTCTACCTTTACCTAATTTTGTAAATATCCTACTCTCAAATAGGATCCTTTGTTCTACTCTTTTTTCCTCCTCTTATAGAGTTTAAGATTTCAAAGATTTCCTCTTGCATTCCCTAACTCTTGAATCCTATACCTTTAATAATATGACCATAAAGCTTTTAAATCTTTGGATAATTAACTGTAAAGTTACTATTAAATTATTTTCTATTATTAGCAGAGATATAGCAGTTGCATTTGGTACATATTAGTTGTAAATCAGTACCTGGTTTGTCTTAATGTCTACATCAGAATTCTGGATTTGTCCTCTAGGATTAAGGGTGGTACATAATTGGTTCTTATGGACTATAAATATCCAGTTTGTCTTGGATGATAATACTGTAGCTGATTTTAACAAGGTCATATAATGGTCACTACTTTTCTGTGGGCTAACACTCAAATTACATTTGTGACATTAACAATACAAGAGAGGAGTTTCTGTAGTGCAGTGGTTATCACATTCTCCTAACAACACTGGCGTACATTCCCAGAGAACTTGTTTGTTGGGCTAAGTACCCTGCATCATTCCCTCCCAAATTAGCCAAAGTGGTCAGATTTTGGTGCTGTGGCAAAGGCTTATAGTTAGTCATGCCCAAAGTACATCAATTAAAAGCAACTAAAGACATTTCTACACTAGCAACAAAGTCTTTATCCACAAACCTCAGTATGAAACAAAACAAAACAAAACAAAACAAAACAAAACAAAACAAACAGAAATAGACAAATGAGAAGACAAGGAAACAAAATGATTTCCAAAACTCTCTACTTCACTGAAGCTAATCCAGAGGGCACAGAGAAAGAGAACAGCCTAAGCCACACACCCACATTAGTTGAAAGGATATCAGAGGAGATTAGAAAACAAATCATAGAGGTACTTGGCAGGATCCCAGAAGATATTATTAAACAGATAAATGGAAGTATTAATCAAAATGATGCAGGACCTCTCAGAAGACACTAATCAAAAGCTTAGCTGAGCTAAACAAAATGATATTAAATGTGAATGACCAGTTTACCAAAGAATTAGAGTTCATGAAAAGTTTTCAGTCAGAAATCCAGGTCAAAAATCATATCAAATGTGTGGGCAACAGAAGCCACCAGTGTGAGAAAAGAATGTCAGAACTGTATGGCAATGATGCTTTCAAAGACCAACTACTAAAACAAACCTTAAAAACAATAAAAGGACATGAAGAAATGGATCAAACAGCTGCTAGATGATGCAAAGAAAACTAATCTAAGAATAATTGGAATAAGTGAAAAGTAAGAAAGCAGTGCAAATGGCATAAAAAATGTGTTCACAGAAACAATCTCAAAAACTCCCCAAATTTTAGGAGAGAAATAAACATACAGATAAGTAGAGACATATAGAACCCCAAATAGCCATGACCAAAAGAGAGCCTCTCTGTGATACATTGTACTTAAAATCCCACCTGACATTCCAAATTATACTTAAAATTCAGAGAGACAAAATTTTAAAAGCTGTTAGAGAAAGGCAACTAATCACATATAAACATAAAACTGATTCAAATTATAGCTGACTATTCTACATAAACCTTAAAGGCTAGGAAGCATAGAGAGAAGTGTTTCAAGCCTCCCAAATAAGAACTTCCAACTGCAAGGCATGTATCCTATAAAACTTACCTTCAAAACTGATGGAGTAATAAGGTATTTCCATGACAAGGAGCACATCAAGAAATTCATGACCATCAAACCAGCATTATAAAAAATGCTCAAGGATGTGCTAAAAAGAGACAATGAAGCCAGATATATCAATAAACTAAAAAAGAATGAATACACCTGGTGGAATGTGCAGCTAAGCATAAGGAAAAAAAATAAAGAAACCAGCAACAGGAAAACAAAGCAATGACAAGAATAAATCAATACCACTTTAATAACTCTCAATGTCAATGGTTTCAATTCTCTAAAAAAGAGACACAGAGAAGGAGAATGCATCAAGAAAGAAAATGCAACAATATGTAGTATACAAGAACACATTTAGTTAAAAAAGAAACTCACAGCTATCTTGCCCGTTTCCGCTTGCTGTTTGCAGTTGCCATGAACTGCGGCTCCGCCATGCCACCCTGGCTTGGAGCCAACTGAGTATGGAATGAAACCTCCAAAAACTCTATTACAGGCCTCCCGCGGTCCTGAGACACCCGGCGCCAGGAAGCACATGGATTAATTGCTACACATTGAGTTTATGGAGCCACATTTTTGTGACCTGTTTGTCGTACAGTTTCTAAGAAGAAAAAGGAGCTCCTGAATCTACGAAAATGCCTTGAACGAAACACATTCATCCCAGAAATCTACGAGGTCAATAGCAGTGCTGACGGCCTCATAATTTGAATGAAAAGCTAGAAATCTTACAAGGAAAACAACTCCATACCTTATTTAAAAAAAAAAAGGAAGAATAACTATATGTGACTAGCTAAAAGGAAATGAGAAATGGTTTTAAAACAGTAATAATTGGGACTTGGTCCAGCAGATTGCAGGGCTCCACCACGTTCAGTGGCCTGGTTTCAGTCCAGGAGGCAGGAACCTTGCACAAGGACTCTGAGCTCAATTGGGCTGGCGTGGGGACAGCTTGAGACCAGCACTGCCAACTGCTGAGTTCATATCCATACCCCTAGGACAGGGGATTGTGCCCCGGGGCACTGCCGGCCCCAGTTCTCCATGCCCAGCTTCTGCATCTCAATTAAGAGAGCCAAGAATCTGGAGAGGGGTGGAGATTGCCCGAGGTGAGTCCAGGTGACCTGGGGAAAGTTGGAGACCTACATTCCAGCTTCTGAGTTTCTAGGGAGCTATCTGGATGCTGGACTGTGTCCAGCAGATTGCAGGGCCTCAGTCAACCACGTTCAGTGGCCTTGTTTCAGTCCAGGAGGCAGGAACCTTGCACGAGGACTCTGAGCTCAGTTGGGCTGGCCTGGGGACAGCTTGAGACCAGTGCTGTCAGTGGCTGAGTTCGTATCCACACCCCTAGGACAGGGGATTGTGCCCTGGGGGCTATGCTAGCCCCAGTTCTCCATGCCCAGCTTCTGCATCTCAATTATGAGAGCCAAGAGTCTGCAGAGGAGTGGAGATTGCTCCAAGTGAGTTCCAGTGACCTGGGGGAAGGTTGGAGACCTACTTTCTGGCTTTTGAGTTTCTGAGGAGCTACTGGGATGCTGGACTGGGTCCAGCAGATTGCAGGGCCTCAGTCAACCACGATCAGTGGCCTTGTTTCAGTCCAGGAAGCAGGAACCTTGCACGAGGACTCTGAGCCCAGTTGGACTGGCCTGGGGACAGCTTGAGACCAGTGCTGTCAGTGGCTGAGTTCATATCCATACACCTAGGACAGGGGATTGTGCCCTGGGGGCTATGCCAACCCCAGTTCTCCATGCCCAGCTTCTGCATCTCAATTAAGAGAGCTAAGAGTCAACAGAGGAGTGGAGAGTGCCCGAGGTGAGTTCTGGTGACCTGGGGAAAGTTGGAGACCTACTTCCTGGTGTTTGAGTTTCTGGGGAGCTACTGGGATGCTGGACTGAGTCCAGCAGATTGCAGGGCCTCAGTCATTCATGCTTGTGGCCTTGTTTCAGTCCAGGAGGCAAGAACCTTGCACAAGGACTCTGGGCTCAATTGGGCTGGCTTGGGGACAGCTTGAGACCAGCGCTGCAAGTGGTTGAGTTCATATCCACACCCCTAGGACAGGGGATTGTGCCTCAGGGCAGAAGGTATCACAATCCCTGATTTGAAATTATACTACAAAGCTACAATAATAAAATCAACATGGTACTGGAATAAAAACAGACCTGAAGATCAATGGAATTGATTGGAAGATACAACCACAACCACAAACTCACTCAACCACCTTATCTTTGATAAAGGGGCCAAATATATTTGATGGAAGAATGACAGTCTCTTCAACAAATAGTGCTGGAAAAATTGGCTATCCACATGCAGAAGACTAAAACTAGACCCATCCCTATCACCATACACTAAACTAAAATCTAAATGGACCAAAGATCTAAATATTAAAACAGAAACACTAAATCTGTGCAAAGACAAAGTAGGTAAAAAACCTCGAAGATATAGGGGTAGGTAGACAATTCATGAACAAGAATCAAACTGCACGGGAAATACTTCCCAGAATCAATAACTAGGACTGTATCTTATTAAAGAGTTTCTGCATGTTGAAAGAGATTTCCAGCAGAGTGAAAAGAAAACCCACAAATTGGGAAAAAAATCTTAACGGATTGTCCTTCAGACAAAGGACTTCTGTCTAGAACTTATAAAGAATTAAAAAAAATCAGACCCTCAAAATTCAAAGACCCAATCCAAAAATGGGCATCTGAAATGAATACACAGTTCTCAGATGAAGAAATACAAATGGCAAATAAATACATGAAAAAATGTTCATCATCATTAGTCATGAGATAAATGCAAATTAATACCACACTGAGAGTCCATCTCACCCCAGAAAAAATGGCCAGGATAGGAAAAACTATCAACAAGTGCTGGAGAGGCTGTGGGGAAGAAGGAGCTCTTCTGCACTGTTGGTGGGAGTGTAGACTGGTGCAGCCACTGTGGAGGTCGGTCTGGAGATTCCTCAAAAAGCTGGGTTTGGAAGTCCCATTTGACCCAGGCATTCCACTTCTAGGCATATTCCCAGAAGAACTGAAAACATCATACCACTGTGATATATGTGCACCCATGTTTATAGCAGCACAATTTGTAATAGCCAGATCTTGAAAACAACCTAAGTGCCCATCAACTGAGGAATGGATTAAAAAGTTGTGGCATTTTTATACAATGGAGTACTACTCAGCTATAAAGAATGATCCCATTGAGATATTTATAAATAAATGGACACGACTTGAGACCATACTCATAAGCGAAATAAACCAAAGTCACATGTGTATAGTCTCCCTAGTATGAGAGTTGGTAAGAGTATATAAGATTTTATGGTAATCATGATTTCTCATTTCTTTGCTTTGAAGCCTTTCAATGTTTTCATTCATCAGTTTGAATGGTTTTATTCTGTTTTGTTTGACTTTATTATGCATGATGGCATGAACAGCTGTTTTGAAGAAAACAAAACATTATGACAGCCATTGCTGATTTAATATCATCTTCCTTACAATTCCTACCATGCTTCTACTCTGTTATTACCATCGGTTCTATCATGTTGTGTCTTATTGGGATTTTAATATATGTGATAATATAAACAAATCTTTTTATTGAAAATGAGATATTATAGTAGCCATTGAGCATAGATATTCAGTTCAGAATGTCCTGTAATTCTTTCATTCTCTTGAATGGTTTTATACTATTGTGTTATGTTTGATATTATTGTATTTGAAACCATGTTCAACTATAGCAGAGAAAGGTATATTTTGATACCTACAAAAAAGAGAAACTCATAGATTACAAATCAAAGGATGGAAAAGAATATTCCATGCAAGAGGAGCTCAGAAAAAAAAGCAGACATGGCTATATGAATTTCAGAAAACGTGGATTTCAAACCAGGTATGATCAGAAGACACTAAGAAGATCATTACATATTGGGTAAGGGAAAAATTCAACATGAAGAATTATGATTATAAACATTTATGTGCCAAATATTGGCACACGCATCCTCACAAAAAAATACCAATCAATGAATATGAAAAATCATAAACACTAATACAATTATAAGGAAAGAACAATTCCCAGTGTCACAAATGGACAGATCAAGTGGAAAAAATCAACAAATAAATATAAAAGTTGAACAAAATCTTTGCAAAATGGACTTAATAGATATCTACAGAATTTTCTATCTGAGAGAAGAATATACAGTCTCCTCAGCAGCCCATGGGACTTTTTTTCAATGGCCAGTAGATTACATACTGGCCAGGAAACATATTAAAGTAAATGCAAAAGAATGAAAATTATCTCATGCATATTATAAGATCATAGTGCAATGAAACTAGAAATTGGCAATAGACAACACAGATACTATGCAAGCATATGGAAATTAAATAATACCCTCTTGAATAAGCAATGGGGCACAAATAAAATTAAAGAATAAACTAGCCAGTTCATATAATCAAGTGATATTACCATTATGATATACCAGAACCTGTGGGACTCAATAAAAGCAGCCTTATGAGAGAAGTTTATAGTGATGAATTTCTAAACCAGGAAAACAGCAAGATCAAATCAACAATCTAATGATGCCCCTCTAGTTACTAGAAACACAAGAAAAATGCAAACCTAAAGTTAGTATGAGGAAAGAAATTATAAAGATGGGAGCAGAAATGAAATTGAGACTAAAATAGCAATGCAAATATTCTGTGAATTGAAGAGTTGGTTCTTTCAAATACAAACAAAACATACAAACCATTAGCCAATCTTACCAAAATAAGGGAAAAAAAGACCCAAATTCATGCAATTAGAAATGAAATAGGCAAAATCACAAGAGTCTGCCAAAATCCGTAAAATTACCATTAATACTTTGAGATGCTGTACTCTCACGAAATGCAAAATTCAGAAATAATTGGCACTTTTCTAGATACATATGAACTTATCAAAGCAGAGCCAAGAAGATATAAAAATACTGAATAATCTAGTATCAGTCAGTGAAACTGAAGATATAATAAAAGAAGACTGCCAACTCAGAAAAGCCCAGGGCCTGACAGATTCACTGCTGAATTATACAAGAACTCTAGAAAAGACCTAAGATCAATACTCCTTAAACTCTTTTAATGAAATTTAAAGGGAAGCAGTACTCCCAAACTCATTCCTGGAAGCAAGAATCACCCTGATTCCAAAACCAGAAAACGACACAAACAAAAAAGAAATACAGTCCAATGTCTTTAATGAACACAGATGAAAAAATCATCAATAAGATACTGGCAAACAGAATACAGCAAAGCATCAAAAAGATAATACACCACGACCAAGTAGGATTCATTCCAAGGGTGCAGACATGGTTCAACAGATGCAAATCCAAAAATACAATGCACCATATTAACAGAACCAAGGCAAAAATCACATGATCATCTCAACAGATACACAAAAAGCATTTGACAAAATCCAACAGCCATTCATGATAAAAAAAAAATCCCTGAAGAAAATATGGATAGAAGGTCTTCACTTCAATCTGATAAAAGATATTTATGAAAAATCAATGACCAACATCATGGTAACTTGAGAGGAGCTAAAAGCTTTCCTTTTAAAATCAGGAACAAGACAAAGATTTCTGCTATCATCTCTCCTGTTCTCAAAACTTTAGTCACAGCAATTAAAAAAGACAAAGAAATAAAATGGATATGGAAAGGAAAGAAAGTAAGTTATCATTATTTCCAGATGACATGATCTTCTACATAGAAGATCCTCCCAAACTCCATCAAGATTCCTAGCACTAATAATCAAATTCAGTAGTGAAGCAGGAAACAAAAGTCAGCACTCATAAACCAGTAGCTTTCCTCTACACCAATAATAAACTCACCATGAGAAAAATTAGGGAAGAATATCATTCACAATGGCATCAAAAATTGAAATAACTTAACAAATTAACCTAACCAAGGAAATAAAAGACCCGCACAATAAAAACTATAATATTCTTAAAGAGGACACTGAAGCATCGCGGAGGCCAGCCAAAGGCCTCAGCTGCCTGGGACTGCGGCTGCTGAGCCTGCCCTTCGCTGGGAGCAGTGTGGAGGTCAGCTGGAGGCCTCAGCTGCCTGGGGCCACATCTGCTGGGCCTTCCCTT
The DNA here is from genome assembly GCA_004027295.1 of Dolichotis patagonum. Lineage (NCBI taxonomy): Eukaryota > Metazoa > Chordata > Mammalia > Rodentia > Caviidae > Dolichotis > Dolichotis patagonum. Next base: position 11,197 of record PVJX010048042.1, read on the forward strand.
GCACCAGGACCAGCGGGTAAGCATGCCCTTCCATCAGGAACATCGCGGAAGCCTGCCCTTCCACCAGGAACATTGCAGAAGCCCACTGCAGGCCTGAGCTGCCTGAGACTGCCAATACTAGGCCTGCCCTTCCTCCAGAAACATCGAGGAAGCTGGCCACAGGCCTGAGCTGCCTGGAACCACCACTGCTGGGCCAGCCATTCCACCGGGAACATTGGAACATTGGACTACAGTGGACTACCATGCTGCCTAGAAGAGAGACTCAGGAACACCTCACCCAAACTGAAGACCTCAGCAGGCTCCAGTCAGTGTGGTGAGTTTGTCCCTAATATAGATGTCTGCAGTGGGTAAATAGGAGCGGAAGTGAAACTCCCTCCAAGTGAAGACCTTGGCTAAACCGGCAAGAAACTGGATAATCCCCTCCCCCACACAGA
>PVJX010048043.1:0-11629 GCA_004027295.1 Dolichotis patagonum
ATTGAGAGTCCTCCAGGAAAGACTGTATAAATTATTTATCGTTTTGTAAATACAATTAACAAAACATGTTTAAATTCATCCAAAAGCAGATTTGCTCTCAATAGATTTGTTTTCTTATGAGAAAGATATCAGGACACCTATTACAAAACAACAAGAGGTAAGTATACATTGTGATGAAGAGGTCTGGAGATCACAATTATAAATTCTATTTTAGAATTACAGAATTTTTAAGAAATTCATCTGTTGTCTAGTATGTAACTATATTGAGACACAGTATTGTTTGTACAAGGAATGGCCTTACATTACAAACAAAATAATAATTATACTTTATATTTCTTTTTAAAATTCTGCTTTCATATTCAAGTTACAGAAAAAAATCAGGGAATTCTGACATCCAATCTAAAACATACATTTTAATCATTAGAGTTTTTCCCTAATTAACCTCATTGATTAAACATATTATACCTTATTTTGATAACAACCACAGAAAATACTTTTAACTAATATATTGTCATCTAGAGTAAAACTAATTTAAATTTATTTCAACAGAACGCTGTTGTTGATAGTTAAAACTCTTAAAAGTCAATATAATATAGAAAGCACAAATCAGTAGTATTTAAGAAAAAATAATTTAAAATCCACTAGGAAATGTACAATGGAATATGTGGTTTCTTTCTTCCTAGAATTGATTAACTATAGGTACGTAAGTGTCTGAATAACCACCCCATGTTTAAAAAAAATTTGGCTGGGAAGAATCAATAGCTACTTTTTCTGTCTCATGTTATGCAAAATGTAAATTGGTTATGCATAGCTTTGTTTGATATAAATCAAAAAATTACTTTTGCATTTTTTCCTTCATTGAATTTGTGTGCTGATTTTTAAAAAAAATAGAAGCATTAAAATGAATGCTGTAAGAATTTTAAGTGAAAATATATTGATTTATATCAGCCTTCTTATTTTACTGCTGTATAAATGAGTTTGAACTCATTGAATGAATCTTTACATAAAGAACTATTGCTTACCTATGAAACAGGTTAAATGCATGTCACATAGAATGTGATAACTGTATAATCTTTGGAAATTGTCCTAGTGAAGAGAAAATGAAACAAATATAACTATAATGGTCACTTACTTATCTATGACTTAGTCATAATGTTAAGCAGAACCTCAATAGCAAGCTGGAGAAAGGCAATTGGGGCCTACTTGAAAAACTAAGACATGATTATTCTTCAGTTGCTTGATCATTAACTATAGATAAGATTCACACAATCATGTGGTTCCAAACTTCAGATCAAGATAAAATAATATTTTCAAAATGTGCAGATGGAGTCCAGGGCACATATGAAGCTCAGACTATTGGTGAGGAGCTAAGAAATCTCAAGACCTCAAAACAAACTAGAGACATCCCTATAAGGAATAAGCAGAGACATACTTGATATAGCCAGCTGATTTTATTTGTATAAGAATACAGTGGAGTACTACTCAGCTATAAAGAATGAAAACATTAAAATATTTATAAATAAATGGACACAACTTGAGACCATATTCATAAGCAAAATAGACCAGACTCACATATGTAAATACCGTACAGTCTCCTTAGTATGAGAGTTGATAAGAGTATATAAGATTTTATGGTAATCATGAGTCCCCATTTCATAGCTTTGAACCTTTCAAAGTTTTCATTCATCAGTTGGAATGGTTTCATTCTGTTTTGTTTGACTTTATTATGCATGATGGTATGAGCAACTGTTTTGAAGAAAACAAAACATTATGACAGCTATTGCTGATTTAATATCATCTTGCTTAGAAGTCCTACCATGCTTCTGTTCTTCTATTACCATTGGTTCTATCATGTTGTGTCTTATTGGGATTTTAATATATGTGATAATATAAACAAAATTTTTTATTGAAAATGAGATATTATAGTACCCATTGATCATTCTCTGTTAATTTTGTTATGTTTGATATTATTGTAGTTGAAACTATGCTCAACTATAGCAGAGAAATAAATATTGTGATAGCTACTGTTAATGTCTGGTTGTCTTAATGTAAAGTACTGTGTTGCCTATGTTTTCCTGTTCTGATCTGCTCTGTCCTGCCCTCATTTGTTTTTTTTGTTTTAAGAATAAACCAAGGATCAGGAACAGCATGGGGAAACAGCAGCCTGGGCCTTTACCTACTGCTCATTAAATGTAGGATTTGTGCTGTGATAGGAATTCAAAAGGTATTCTTGCTACAAACTATGACTCTTCAACTGGACTTACAGAAGCCAATAAGTAACTAAAAAAACAAACCTGACTTTCTTTTTGTATACTGTATTGTTGTAAATCAGGACTTGATTCCCCTGTAAGGTCTACACATACATATATTAATCATGTAGAGAGTGCCATTCTAAAAATTGACAAAAAAAAGTTGATTAACACTAAATTTATTTAATATCATTCCTTTTAAAGAAAAGACACCAGAATAGACAATTTCCAGGGACATTCAACTATCTTTAGCCATTATCTTGAACTAGAGTATACCTGGGATATAACCTATCATCCAGTCATAAAATTCCAGATCTATGACACCAGGATTGAGATACTGTAAAATCAGGACTGAGATAATGTTAAATCTGTCTCCAGCCCACCAACCAATGCTTAAAAACTGTTTTCCCATCTTTTTTAGTTAGACCAGTCTCAACCCTTGAATCAGAGTTTTCACCCTTCAACCTTCTAAGTTGGAACTATTTTCTATCTTCTCTGTAATTTTCCAAATAAAACTTTTTAAAATTTTATTTAAAGAGGAAAACAACAGAAAAAGGGTAGAAATAATGCAGAATAAAAAAAAAACAGTAAGAAATCACTAGTTGATAAATTACATATTGTCCTCTTAGAAATAGTTTTTCAAGTTACAAAATTAAAGCTTACAAAGTGGACATTCAAACAGTGAGTCTGCAAACAGTTCTGTTCTATGATCCAACAAAACTTAGTAATATGGTTCTCTATCTCATACACTTAAACATACATGCAGTTATATCCTTTAAAGTACTTTCTTTTCCTCTCTTTTTTACAATAGCAATTACACATTTTGGGTTTTACTACTCCTACAAAAATGTTTATTTTTTCCTGTAACTTTGTGCTTTATCTTTAAATTCTATTACTTCTAAAAGCAAGAACACAAACTACCCAGTCTCATCCCTAGGGCATTTTTTCCAAAGTCTGCAGAGAATGACTGAACCTCCCGATAGTACTGAGTCTTATATATACTCTGATTGCTCTAGATTCTCTAAAGTTTTGTAACATAGTGCCAAGGTTAACTTTCATGTTTTATGACTTTTGCATCACTACCCTTGTGTTATGGAATTATTATTCCATAATAATATGGAATTATTCCATATTATTATTCCATATTATTATTCCATATTATTATTCCATAATAATATGGAATTATTCCATTATTAAAATAAGAATTATTTTTACACAAGCACTGCTATATCATCAGACAGTTGATTTGATTACTGAGGTAGCTAACAGTGGTATAACATATATAGTGTGGATATACTGTACAAAGAAATTTTTAAGCTCTTAGGTGGAATGAAGCAGGACAGCGTGAGGTATCACCACATTACTCAGAAAGTGGGCAATTTTTAAAAATGATTTATTTAAGGAATTTTCTATTTTGTGTTTTCATGCTGTATATAGTGTTTAACACACTTAAATACAAGAATATGTAAGGTTAAGCAAGAATATTATCTTGTGGCTAACCAGGCCTACATAGTGAGCTCAAGACCAGCCTGAACTACATACCAACATGATATATCCAAAAAAAAAAATGAATTACTACTGACATTTGTCAAGACAATCAAAATAACAAAATCAAACCAGAGATACAATGGGAGGATTGAGGCAGGATATTAGGGTATGGCCAGCCAGCTAAACAAGTGGATGGTAACTTCTAATCATGGAGACCCAGGACACATGCATAGAAAAACAATTCCTAAGCACTTCACATGGCACCAATTAGAAAGTGCTATCTGTAATTTCTCTATCACAAAATGAAACAGGTTTTGATAGAATGGCCTAAATCTGACATCAGTCTGAAGGATGGGAAAGATACAAACATATCCACCATTAACCTCAAGGTAAATGTAATCTCTCTTTTAGTGGTCCACTCTCACTCTGCAGAGTGTACTTGTTTTCCTACCTTTCAACTACCTGTACTCACTGTGTAGGATATACTCCTATTCCTGCATTTAATAAATGTGAAAGCTTAAAACTGTTTTCATGTGTCTTGTCCAGTTCTTTATTCAGGACAACAATAACCTTGAAAGAATTTCTGGAAAGAGCCTACAGCACCATAAAATCTGGTAACACAGTCTTAGTGAATCAGCCAGAATGTAAGCAGTTTTCTTTGTGGGTGTGAAAAATGAATGTAAGCTGGGAATATCCATAGAAATCTTCCAGTGTTTGCTTGCTTGCTCCCTTGCTCTGTCCTGTATAGCATCATACTGTAACTTAAGGGATTAGGTTCAGGGTAGCTCTCATCCCTGCTGTGCCCTGTTTGGTGGGCTTGCACTCGGGTGGGCTCACACCAGGTAGAATTTGTGCTGTGAACCACAGTGTATTTAGGACTGTGACCCAGTAAAATATGCCTCAGTGGTTACTTGTGAGACCCTAAGAAATTCTCCATGTTCACATAGATTGGAGACTAACAGAGAACCTATTATTAACCCAGTCACAGAACAGATCTAGAGTTTAGAGTTCCTTTTTGTCACCATGATTTTGTTCTCCCAATTATTTTTTTCACTTTCTCTTTAAAAAAATCCTGCTGGGCTTGATGTCACATTCCTATAGTCACAACACTCAGGAAGCTGAAGCAGGAGATCACTGTGAGTTTGAGGCCAGCCCGGACTACATAGTTCAAGGTCAGCCTGAACTGTATAACAAGACTCTGACTTAAAAACAAAATGAAATAACTATTGACAACTTGGTCTCCTGCCTGAATAGCCACCAATCCTATCCTACCCTATTTTGTGATCAAAATTTCATTTGCACTTTTCCTGTGGATGTCCTTTTATCCTTCAGTACTCTTGTGATATATTTTCTTAATTATCTATTTAGGTCAACCTGGATCAGCCATTTTTATTCCCACAATTTCATTCTTCAACTGACCTCATGTGCACCAGGAAATCATACCCTTAAGAATAAGAGTTAAAGCTCAAATTTTAGTGAATATCTGGCTTTCATCCTTTTTTTCTCTTCTAAATCATTTAGTTTTTCCACCCTGTGTCCTCCAATATAAATTTGGATGATTTAAAATCATGTCTGTGATGCTCTAAGCAAATCAAAGGAAATAGCCAATTAAGTTTAACTCAAGTATTTCTGAGTATGCAAAAGTAGTGCTGGAGACAATAGATAAAAAAATATGTTTAAAACTTTGTAAGGTTTTTTTCTTTTTCCCCTTAAATGCTGAAAAAAGATTGCTATGTCTATTTTTTAAAATTTTGTTTAAAGAGAAACAAAACAAAGCAGAAAAAAGGGTAGCAACAATACAGAATTCCAAGGAAAAAAAAAGAAAAGGACAAAAAATCCTAAGAAATCACTACTTGATAAATTACATTCTGTCATCTTGGAAACAGTTGTTCAAGTTACAAAATTATAACACTCAAAGTAGACATTCAAACAATGAGACTGTTAATAGTTCTGCTTCACAATCTAACAGAAATAGTCATATGGTCATCCATCTTACACACCTAAACATACATGCAGTTACATCATTTAAAGAACTTTCTTTCCCTCTCTTTTTTACAGTAGCAATTACACATTTTGGGTTTTATTACTTCTACATTTCTTATTACTTTTTACACTAGAGACACAATGTGATATTTATAAATATGATTCTTTTATATCTATTTTTTAAACGAAACAATTAACAATATTTTATTACTGGGATAAATCAGAGGTATAGTGTTCATCAATTGGCTACTACCTTTCTCCACCCAAAAAACAAACAAACAAAACAAACAAAGAAAACCTAACCTTGCTGGAAAATAAGCAGTCTTGGAAGCTAGATATCAAAAATTCCAACACCAAATAACCTACCCTTGCTTTCCTAGCTATACAGAATAACCATGAACAAAACAGTAGTGATGGCAGCTAAGGTAAGGACCGGCTAATTGACAATGACATTTTTGATCTCCAATGGTTGAGAATGATTATCTTCTGAGTAGGTTCTATTTTCAGGAAACAAGGATAGTTGGAGCTCTGAGCCTCCATCCTGGTCTTGAAGGAATTATAGTGGGTCAAAGGTTATGGAGAGCTATAACCAAGAAAAGAAAAAAAAAAGAAAGTCACAAACAAAAACCAGAAGGCATTGGTGGTACTTATTTCAGTAGATGTCTGGTAGTGCAACTTCATCTCATGGGGGAAGCTTCAGGGATTCAACATGTCGGCATCCATCTGCAGAACACAAGACCTCCATCCCATGGCCTATTTTCAAAAAAGTCAGAGAGGATGCCGTTGTCTACCCTACCTGAGGGCAGTTGCAGCTACAGCTGTGCTAACAGAAAAAAGTTCTAAAACTAACACTGCATCAAAAACTGCAAGTCCTGATTCCCCATCAGGTCAGTGACATTCTAGCGACAAAATTATACTTTTGGTTGATAGGCGAATGGATTACCAAGTAAACAAACATGCTTCTAGATACACTTTGAGTTACTGTAACAACTTGTTACACTCTTAATCTTGCCTTATAAATACCTATGGGCTCAGAGGTTAGTCATTCTTGTGAACAGGTTATTTTCCAGGCTTATGCAAGAAGATAGGAAATGAGCAACCTGCTCTTACAAAACCCTGAGAATGTGTGGTTCACTTACTGAAGTTGCTTTATCCAAGAAGGATGTTGAAATGCAATTTAAGCAACTGTCATGTCACAGAAGCTTATTGAGGACAGATCCTTTTACCTAGGAAAGCCAACTCAAAAATCACATGTCATACCTTTTATGTGGTCATTGATATTAGGAGCTGGAAAAAAATATGAATTGCATACAGATTCCAAACATGCCATTCTGGTACAACATGCTCATGAAGGAAGCTGGAGAAAAAGACTTGCTAATAAACACAAGCAAGAAATTATTTAATTGCTGGAAGTAATCCTTCACAAATAGGAACTATCATTCATTGCAAGGGAGAGCAGGCATATCTACAATCTCTTTGGAAAGTCATAAGGCTGGCAGAAATAATAAGGTCAGACTTACTGTCCCTTAAAACCCTAGATTTATTCCCATCTTCTAAGGAACCATTAAAACCAATCTACAACTGGAGCAACATTAATTAGTCTTAGCACAAAGGACATTTAAATATATGCTTCAGTGATATTTACAAATAAGCTCATCCTTCCTCAACAGATGCAGTGGAAAGGCATAGAAACCCTTCATGATTCTTTCCATCTGAGAAAATATGCTATATCACAAATAGTTGTTGGGACCAAAAATTCACAATAATTAATTTTGCATACTTCTTAAGGGAGGAACAGAGACTTATCACTTTAGTTATCATTCTTTTGATACTTCCCATTATTCTATCAATGCTGAGTAATTCTCTCCTACCTACTAAAACTAAGATCACCAATGTTACCACTAAGAATAAGTCCATTAAAACTAAGACTTTTAGGATGAAAGATAGTGAAAAAGGCAAATGCACAGTGCAAGCTATAAGTATAATCAAAATATTCCATGAAACAATTAAATACAATCTTTAATTCTGGAAGGTAGGAAATTTGGATGGCGAAAATTGGGAAAATGTGGGAAAATATGTAAAGAGAACTTATGGCAGAGGAGAAACTGTTTCTCCTGAGACCTCCTCAGCTTGAAGCTTAAAATCATTTTTAGTTCCACTGAGTACTAATTTCCCAAACATTTCCATTTTAGAACCAGATAAGGGAGACAAATATAAAGAAAAATAACAGCTGATCACTGAGCCATTGGGTCATGGAGGAAACCCAGTGCCAAGCTAAACATTTTAAAAAAGGTCCCCAGCCTACATCTCCAGCCTATTTAATGATAAAACATTCTGAACTTTGTATGCACAAATACAAACAGGCGGTCAAGAATGATGCTATGTGAGATTTTGTTGGACTTTATTTCCTGATGGTGGCTAGAAACAATCTTAATCAAAATTAGTTTATCAAAGAACATTGGATGTTTAATTTTGAACAACTTAAAGAATTAAAGGAGAATACCATAAATAATGCAGCTCAGAGTCCTTTCATTATTGAGTCAACTGTAGTATAATATGTGACTCCACATGATTTTAGATGCCTTACTTATGCTTGCTTATTCCCTAGTCAATATCTTCATTTCAATGTGCAGTTAGAAGAATTGTCAGTAGGTAAGACTAACAGAATAGGTAGGTAGATAGAGCCAATGTAACAGCAGAGTTCCACTTGGATATGTGGCCTTTGTAGATATAGCAGAGCAAATATAGTATACTAATGAGACTCATGGAGAGACTCCTTTCTTGGACCTCATTTACAGAATATTTAGAGATTCCCACAGTGGGCCAATGATGATGGTGAAGTTGTCACCAGGAATGGCAGAGATAGAAGTAGTGATGGCAGCACAGAATCTGTGCAAGAAAGAATGAGGTGGCTGCAGAAGGTGAGCAACAGAGACATATAATAGAAAAACAGCTTCTTCTTCCCAATTTCTCTATGCCAGGCTAGGGTGGGCAGAGTGGCACATGCCTCTAGACATGGCTGTAGGCCAGAATGAGGTTGGAGGAATGGTTAAATACTCTTTAAACTGGGACTCCTGGAGTCAGTGTTAACTCAAACTATGCTAAGATCATTGGAAAGTTACTGACATGGTAGTGGTTAATCTATGACACTTAAATAATGAGAAATTGTAATATTAAAATTATTGATGCCAAAACAAATAAAAAAGGAATAGAGCCATTTTTGAAAAAAAAACTAGAAATGACTAGATTATTATTGTTACTTCACTCTTTAAAAAATGTCTTAATGTGAAGAGAAATGTTGATTATGATATTTCACAACTAGAATTATATTGGGAAAAAACAGGAAAAATGGTCATAATTGCCTTATGTCTAGACTTTTTTACCAAAGAAAAAATCATTACTTGTGCTCAAATATAAATGTGAACCAGAGGGAAACCAGACATCTTTGGCCCTTAAGGCATGCAATATCACAGAGCCTGATACTACTCTTTCTTGACTTTTGAGTACTCACAGTAAGGTTTTAAAGACAACTTTAATAAGAGCCTTGCCCACTATTACTAAGTCTGAGGTTTCCCCTACTCACCCTTTGGGTCTTGATGGTGGAAATTCTAGACCAACCAAAATGGAAGCCTCCCTATGGTGGGATACTTCCATAACTGATTTTGTTCAAGATCCTCAAGGACTTTTTTTTGGCACCAGGGATTGAACTCAGGACCTCATGCTTGCCAGGCAGGCATTTAAGCCACTGAGCTAAGAAATATGAATGGCAAATAAATACATGAAAAAATGTTCATCATCATTAGTCATTAGAGAAATGCAAATTAAAACCACACTGAGCTTCCAGCTCACTCCAGAAAGAATGCCCAGGATAAAAATAAACTACCGGTAACAAATGCTAGAGGGGCTGTGGGTAAAAAGGAACTCATCTGCACTGTTGGTGGGAGTGTAGACTCGTGCAACCACTGTGGAAGTCAGTCTGGAGATTCGTCAAAAAGCTGGGTTCAGAAGCCCCATTTGACCCAGCTATTCCACTTCTAGGCATATGCCCAGAAGATCTGAAAACATCATATCACAGTGATATATGTGCACCCATGTTTATAGCAGCACAATTTGTAATAGCCAGATCTTGGAAACAACCTAAGTGCCCATCAACTGAAGAATGGATACAAAAGTTGTGGCATTTTTATACAATGGAGTACTACTCAGCTATAAAGAATGATCACGTTGAGATATTTCTGAATAAATGGGCTCAACTTGGGACCATACTCATAAGTGGAATAAACCAGACTCACGTGTAAATACCATATAGTCTCACTAGTATGAGTGTTGATAAGAGTATATAAGATTTTATGGTAAGCATGACTCCCCATCTCATAGCTTTGAAGCCTTTCAATGTTTTCATTCATCAGTTGGAATGGTTTTATTCTGCTTTGTTTGACTTTACTATGTGTGATGGTATGAAGAGCTGTTTTGAAGAAAACAAAACATTATGACAGCTATTGCTGACTTAATATCATCTTGCTTAGAAGTAGTATTAGAAGTTCTACCATGCTTCTATTTTCCTACTACCATTGGTTCTATCTATCACATTGTGTCTTATTGGGATTTGCATATTTGTGATAGTATAAACAAAATTTTTTATTGAAAATGAGATATTATAGTACCCATTGATCATTCTCTGTTATTTGGTCAGAATGCCCTGTAATTATTTCACTCTTTGAATGGTTTTATGCTATTTTGTTATGATTGATATTATTGTATTTGACACTATGCTCAGCTGTAGCAGAGAAAGAGATATTGTGATAGCTACTGTTAATGTCTGGTTGTCTTAATGTAAAGTACTGTGTTGCCTATGTTGTCCTGTTCTGATCTGCTCTGTTCTGCCCTCTTTTGTTTTATTCTCTTTAAAATAAAAAAAAGATCCTCAAGGACAACATCTCTTACAGAAAGTAAATGAGAAGTTTTACAACTACCTGCATCTACTGGTCAGTTTCTCTGTAACCTATATCAGATCAGATAACATCTAGGTGAGTTTTCAAATTTTTCTGATAAGTACATTGAATTCTTTAGAGGACTTCTTCAAATTTATAAACTAGATTAGAAAGATGTAATGCTATGCTTAAGTCAAATATTTATTTCTAATGAGAGACAATGAGTACAAACTTTAAATTTTGATTGTGCTAAGTGTATGACAGAAAATCAAGAATGTATATTTTCAGAGTGGTTGTAAATAAATCCTAGCCAGAACTGCCATAGAGGTGACTGGATAGAAAACCCAAAATGACTTGAAGATCTGTATGTCCAACAGCCAAGGTTTCTTCTGAACTATTGCCTGTCTTTGTCTTTCCCTGGAGGTAATAGATTTCTTTTTTCAGGAAGGAATTTTAGAAAATTGACCCAAAATCATACATTAGAATGTATGACATAAGCAATGCAAACACTTTCATTTTATCTCTCATTATCTTTCAAAAGGTGAAAAAGCAGCCATTCAGGCCTTTTATTACCATTTTTATTTTCTACTTGAAAATTCAGTTGGAGGCAATCACAACTTTTGTCTCTGGAGGCATGTTTTTCTAAGGATTGCAGATCCACCCTTGGAAAACTCCAATCTTAAATGACATCCTGTCAGGTCCTGGCCTAGATCCCTGGGCATGTTTTTCTAAGGATTGCAGATCCACCCTTGGAAAACTCCAATCTTAAATGACATCCTGTCAGGTCCTGGCCTAGATCCCTGATCTCCTAAGCGAGTGTACGGCGGAGGTTAAATAAAATGCGACAAGTTATATGAGTTTTTAGGGCTCCTGGAGGGTCAAAACCCTTTAGTTAAGCTCAAGACTCTGAGGGTTAAGACTAAAACTTCTCTGGATTCACCCACTTTATTAGGACAAAAGGTGGGGAAACTGAGGAAT
>PVJX010048044.1:0-11617 GCA_004027295.1 Dolichotis patagonum
AGTATTTCATTTTTTTGGATGCTAGTGTAAAGGGTGTAGCTTCTTTTATTTCTCTTTCAGTATTTTTGTTGTTAGTGTATAGGAATGCTATTGATTTTTGAGTATTGACTTTGTATCCAGCTACATTGCTGAATTTATTTATTATATATAGGAGTCTTTCAATTGAGTTTTGGGGGTCTTCTATGTAAAGTATCATGTCATCTGCAAATAATGATAATTTAACTTCCTCTTTTCCTATCTTTATTCCTTTTATTTCTCTTTCCTGTCTTATTGCTCTGCTAGTATTTCCAGTACTATTTTGAATAGCAGTGGTGATAATGGACATCCTTGTCTTGTGCCTGATTTTAAGGTAAAGGCTTTCAATTTTTGACCATTTAATATGATGCTGGCTGTTGGTTTGTCACAGATGGCCTTTACCATATTGAGATAAAGACCCTCTATTCCAATTCTCTGTAAGGTTCTTATCATGAATGAGTGTTGGACTTTATCAAAACCTTTTTCTGCATCTATAGAGATGATCATGTGGTTCTTGCTTTTGGCTCTATTGATATGGTGGATTACATTTATTGTTTTGCATATGTTGAACCATCCCTGCATTCCTGGGATGAATCCCACTTTGTCATGGTGTATAATCTTCTTGATGATTTGCTGGATCCTGTTTGCCAATATTTTATTGAGAATTTTTGCATCTATGTTCATTAGGGAAATTGGCCTATAGTTCTCTTTTTTAGTTGAGTCTTTCTCTGGTTTTGGTACTAGAGTAATATTTGCTTCCAGGAATGACTTAGGAAGAATTGCTTCCCTTTCAATTTAACTGAAGAGTTTCAGGAATGTCAGGATTAAGTCTTCTTTGTATTTCTTGTAGAATTCCACAGTGAATCCATCTGGGAGTGTGCTCTTCTTTGTTGGCAAGGATTTCATTACAGTTTCAATTTCACTAATAGAAATTGGGTTATGAGCAGATTTACATCTTCCTGATCCAGCTTTGGTAGCTCATATCTATCTAGGTATCTGTCTATTTCTTCTGTGTTATTGAACCTATGAGAGTAGAGGTTTTCACAATAGGTGTTGATGACCTTCTGTATTTCCACTGAGTCTGTAGTAATTTCACCTTTTTTATTTCTTATTGCATGAATTTGAGTTTTTTCTTTCCATTTTTTAATAGGGTTGGCAAGGGGCTTATCAATTTTATTTATTCTTTCAAAGAACAAACTCTTTGATTCATTGATTCTTTGAATTGTTTTCTTAGTCTTTATTGCATTAATTTCTGCTCTGACCTTTATAATTTCCTCCCTTCTTTTGGCTTTGGGCTTGGCTTGCTCTTCTTTTTCTAGATTTTTGAGTTGTAGCATCAGGTGGTTTATTTGTGTTCGTTCTGTCTTCCTGATGTGGGAGCTCAGTGCAATAAATTTTCCTCTTAGGACTGCTTTTATTGCATCCCATATATTCTGGTAAGTTGTGTTCATATTTTCATTTGCTTGTAGATATTGTTTAATTTCTTCTTTAATTTCCTCCATGACCACTGATTGCTCAAGAGTGTATTACTCAGTTTCCATGTTTTTTTGGGGCATGGTTGTAGTTGCTTTTACCATTAATTTCTAATTTCATGGCACTATGATCTGATAACATGCATGGGATAATTTCAATTCTTTTGCATTTGCTTAAATATCTTCTGTGGGCTAGTATATCATCTATTTTAGAGAATGTCCCATGTACTGCTGAGAAGAATGTATATTCTGATGTTGGATGGAAAACTCTACATACATCTATCAAGTCCATATGTTCACAGGTGTGATTCAATTCTGTTATTTTTTGCTGATTTTTTTGTCTAGTTGATCTGTCCCTTTGTGTCAATGGCATGTTAAAATACCCTTTATATTGTGTTATTGCTTATTTGATTTTTCATTGCTGTTAATATTTGCTTTGTATAGCTGGGTGCTCTGGAATTTGGTGCATATATATTTAAGATTGGTGTCTCTTCCTCTTGAGGTTTTCCCCCAACTAGTATGTAGTGACCTTCTTTATCTCTTTGAATCATTCTTGGTTTGAAGTTGAAATTGTCTGCAAACAGAATAGCTACTCACACTTTTTTTTTTTTGTTTTCCTGTTGCATGAAGTATTGTTTTCCATCCTTTGACTTTCAGTCTATGGGTTTCCTTTTGGATTAGATGGGTTTCTTGTAGACAGCATATGATTAGATGTTGTTTCTTGATCCATTCTGCCAGTCTGTTTCTTTTGATTGGTGCATTGAGGCCATTTACATTCATGGTTATAACTGTTATATATTGGTTTATTGTTGATATGTTATCTTTCTGCTGTTGTATCTTTAGCTTTCCATTCTGTTTAATTTTCTGCCTTGCTTGATGGTCTTATCCTATGTGTATCTAGAATATCTTTTTGCATTTTTTGTAGGGTTGGTTTGGTGTTCATGAAGTTTTTCAGCTGTTCTTTGTCATGGAAGCATCTTATTTCTCCATCTATTTTGAATGACAGTTTTGCAGGGTATGTCAGTCTGGGTTGGAGGTGGTTTTCCTTTAGGATCTGAAATACTTCACTCCATGCTCTTCTTGATTTCACTGTTTGTGTTGAGAAGTCTTCTGTGATTCTGATAGGTTTTCATTGATAGGTGATCTGTCTTTTCTCTCTAACAGATTTTAGTATTCTGTTCTTATGGTGGATTTCTGTGATGGTGATTATTATGTGTCTGGGTGTAGTTTTATTTTGGTTATGGCTATTTGGAGTTCTATATGCTTCACTAATCCAAATATCAGTTTCTCTTCTCATGTTTGGGAAGTTTTAAGCTATTACTTCTGTAAATATCCTCTTGATAGCATTTGGACTGTCCCCTTCTTTTTCATTTATCCCTATTAATCTTATGTTATTTTTCTTTGCATCATCTTACAGCTGTTGAATTGTTATTTCCTGATTCTTTGTTATTTTTAAAAGATCTTTCCTTTCCAGTTCACTAGCTGTGATCTTATCTTCAAGGTCTGAAATTCTATTTTCACTTTCATTGAGGTGGTTTTGGCAGCTGTCTATAGAATTTCCTGCATATCTCTTTGAATCTGCTTTATATATTCTGCTTGTTTCTTATAGTGTTCATTCAGGGATTCTACCTGTTTGCTTTGATCCTCTAATTTTTTAGCTGTGTTTTCACTAGATGTGTTCACTATTTCTTTCACTACTTTTATCATTTCTTCTTTTACCTGGGCAATTATTTCTGATTTGAATTTCTCCATAGCTTCCCCTAGTTGCTTCTTCATTTCAGTTGGTATGATTTCAGTCATTTCAGGTGTATGGCTTCTATTTTCTTCTATGTACCTGGCTCCTAGGCTTTCTTGGGATGGGCTGGAGATTTGAGCCTGCCTTTTGGTCTTTCCTTTTGTCATTTTCTTTATTTCCTTGCCTTGAGTGGTGTTCCAAAGCTTCCTCTGGGTGTGTGGTGAATCACCTCCTGCACCCTCAGCTCCTGGAGCAGTTTCAGCTCCCCTGCAGGCACTTGGCTCCCTCGGGCAATCCCCACTCCCCTGCAGGCTCTTGGCTCCCTTAATTGAGAGGGGGAAGATGGGTGTGGAGAACTGGGGCAGGCAGAACCTCCAAGGCACAATCCCCTGTCCTAGGGGTGTGGATATGAATTCGACTGCTGGCATTGCTTGTCTTAAGCTCTTCTAGGTGCTTTTCTCAAATGAAATGTTGACCCTTTTGTACCCTTGAGCCTGTTATGGGTGAGATCGTTCAGATCTCTTAAGATATTTTCAAAGCTCTTTCTTGAAGTATTTGCTTTCTTTTTAATGACACTGATTTCTTTAGCAGGATTTACCAAGAAACTGAAGTCATCTTTGCCCCCCACCTTTCCACATAGTTCTTGTTCTGCCAAAATTTAAATTTTTCAAAATTTTCTGCTCTGCCTTTTGCCTCTGGTTCTCACTATAAATCTAGTAAAAGTAGCCAGCAACATTTCCACAGCCTAAATGTTGGGCTGTTTTGAAATTTGACCTGTCAGATCAATTAGTTTACAGTTCCTTAGGGCTCTTAATCTCAGTCTCCCACAAAATCTTAAGACATGGACAGAATGTAGACAAATTTTCTCCCAAAGTGCAACACATATAGTCTCTAGTCTGCTGCTATCAAAGCCCCTGTTCCCAGCTGAAACCTCCTGAGCCTGGTCTTTACTGTCTGCATGCCTATCAGTACTCTGAGCTTCTGAGTTCTGACCAGAATCACTCATCAGGCTCTGCTTATAGCATTATAATACTTTTTCCAGCCACTTCTCTAAACTTCTCCAAACTCCTTCCACAAATGTGTTGCAAGGGTTTCTAAATTACGTGGTCAAGTAGAGGTCACAGCAATGACTATTTCTCTGGTAACATTTTCTATAATAGTAACTTTCTGTTGTTGGGATAGAGTACCCATACCTACAACTCAAAGGAAGAGAAGTTTAATTTGTTCATGGTGAATGTCCATGATTGACTGCTGGCAGGACAGGAACTTCATGGTATAAGGGTATGGTATAGCAAATCTGCTTAGTTATTAGTGGCTGAAAAGCAAAACAGGGCAACGGTGGTATGGCAGAAACAGTGAGGAATCAGACATAGACCCTAAGACCCTGATTCCATGACCTACCCAGACATACCTAAAAGTGTCCTCCATCAATCCTTGGGGTGGATCCCAAAGCAAATAAGTTGGAGCTTCATCCTAACTCCTACACAGGTATATCCATCACTCAAAACAAATTGACTTTTAGAATTTGTAGAATTCTGACATTCTAGACTTCAAATGTCCTATTTCTTTTTAAAGCTAAATGACATTTGACTGTGCTCCTATTTGCTTGCCCTCAGAAGATACCCTCACTCTCATGGTTTCTTGCTTTCATGTCTCATTACATCCCTTAGAGGATATTTTCCTGTCATCTGGATCTTGAGCTCTGCTCCAACTGAAGACCTCACCCAGACACACACACACACACACACACACACACACACACACACACACAACCCCAGAGTATGGATCCAGGGCTACCTGAGACTTAGGCAAGTGTTGAACAAGAATTTATCAAGAAACTGAAGATGCTGAAGTAATTGTAGTACAGAGAACTTGAACTTGGATTATAGCTATGACTGGCTGCCCTTAAAATAACCAAGTCTAAACCTCCCTCCCAGTGGAGTCTATACTATGGAGCGTCTCCATCCAGCCCTCCCTACTACAAGCTTCACTCCTTTTCCCCTAACAGATGTTCCTTATATGGAGTCTATCCTCTACTGGTCAGAGAGAGAAGACAAATTTCCTCTTACTTGAACTCTAGATCTAACATCAAGCCCTCAAATGCTTTACAATAAAGGAAAGAAACCAGACCTAACCCCTGCCCCCACTGCTGCCATACAACACTGTATGCTGTGTGATTTCATTTACGTGACATTTTTTAAAAGATAAAGCCATAGGGGAAAAAATGAAAAACAAAACCAGACATATCAGTGAATGACAGGAGTTGGAGACAAGGTTAAAGGTTAACTATGAGGAATATGTTGAGTAAAGAAATTGTTCTCTATCTTGATTGTGGTCATTGTTAACTATAAGCGTCTGTCACAGTCTTTGTACCTGTACTTTATCAAGATTTAGTTTTCCGAATGAAGTCATATCTCAACAAATCTGATTACTTTTAATGGCATGCAATACAATAATAGCATCTTTCATTTGTACACTTATTAGGAAATAAGCACTGGAGAGCAATTGATAAATTTATGTTCTTCCCTTAAAAGAGAAGCATTTCAGGGAACCATGATTTTCAAGACAACATCATCACAACAGCTACTAAATGTTACCTTTCCTTACACTATTTTATGGGCGGCAAAGATTATTTTAGAATAAGCCAGGTTCTGTACTTTTAAATATTAACTTGTTGCTTTGGATATTACATAACTTCTTGAATATAATTGTGTCTAGTAATTACAAGACAAAGCTTTTCCCGGAGAAATTATATGTATGACTGAGATAAAAGGTAGAATTCACTCAAGTATACATAGGCATTAACAGAGCAAAAATAGTTATTATGATGAACATATTAACTAGGAAATAGTGTTTCAGTATATTGGTATGACTTGAGGTACTTTATTTCTGTCCTATAGAATCTTGAATCTCCTTACAAACAAGATACTTTTTATATAAATAAAGGTTTAAATATATTTTGTTATTTTTAAAGAGTAATTTTCCTTTTTGGCTGTCACATAAGGACACATTGTTGCCTCCTGTGTGTGCATTAGTAAGACCCTTTCCTTCAAGCAAACATAGCCCACCCAGGGTCATCCAATCTGGCTTGCAGAAAGCAGACTGGATTCGGACTCCAGTGTTCCTCACATGGGAGCTTTGTGCATGGCCTGTGTGTAAGGATTCATCCCAATTTTTGCTAAAGAAACATAAATCTCATTTTGGGGGTAAAAAGGTTCAAACTACATAGAATATCAGAATATGAAGGGGCCACCATAGCTTAGCTCTGTCCCCTACACAGTGGAAAAAGTTGTGTTCCTTGATTTCTCAGAAAAATTGTTTCAGACAAAAAAAAAAGAATGATCCTACCCTCACAATATGTATATTAAGAGCTGGCTCTGATAGGTAAGAGAACTGGGATCAGGTGAGATGAAATGCTAACACAGGAAACCCTGAGGAGTGTGAGAGGTAGATGCTATGTGTGACTAAGACATTTTCTACTCTTAAAATAGCTTCAATCTTCTCTCTCTTCTCTAAAAATCTCACAATTTGACTTTAACCTTGCTCACTTGGGTGAGCTCACATTGCCCCCTGTAAATCAGTGTAAATATCCTTCCCTTCATAAAAACAATGGCTTCATACGGTGGTGCACGTCTGTAATCCCAGCACTCAGGAGGCTGTGACAGGAGGATTGCCTCAAGTTTGAGGCCAATCTAGACTACATAGTGAGTTCAAGACCAGCTTGGATTCCTTATGGAGACCCTGTCTCAAAAGAAAAAAAAAGAAGAATGGCTTTCTTTCACTCATAATTAAAGAATCAAAGTAAGTGGCTGGGTTCTGCTTAGTCCCTAATGGTGATGTTTGTGTTAACCACATTTACCGATCAATGCAGCCACCTGCTTGCAGTCTTTATCCACTGTGGAAAAGCTGGGCAGAAGGAACTGATCTCTGGTCCTGCACTGGTGAACTGTTCAATCTACTCAACTCAAGAGATCTCAAGGAAAGCAGTTCCAACCTCCCAGAGCCACTTAATCTGATGTTTCAGAAGGCAGTGAGGATTCCTCTGTTTTATCAGGATGTTCCTATAATATTATACAATGTTTGGTTGACAGGAACATAAAAATATCAAAAAAACAAAGTTTTAAATTCTTAATATATTGTACAGTTAGAATAAACATCAACATTTCAACAACAGCTGTGTACTTGCTTACAAAACCTAAAAATCAGAAATAAATTCCTACATGAACTACAATGAAAATACCAGTAGAACTCTACAACAGAAATAATCTTTGCTTCAATTGTTACTCCCAAAGCAGTTTCACACTTGACAACTGCATGCTCCATGCACACATCTCGCTTACACAGACAGCACATGTGCTTGGCTTTCCTCTCCTATGTGGCAGGCTGTTCTCATCATCTCCCTGTTCTGTCAGGAGTTGTACAACATGCACTTAGCAGAAATAAAAGATATCAGTAAAATAAAATATCAAATACATAATGAGTACTTAGAATAGACATCAACATTTTCACATCAGCTTTTTACTTCCTTACAAAACCTAAAAGATAACATCTGAAATAAAACACTATGCAAACTACAGCGCAAATACAAATAA
This sequence comes from Dolichotis patagonum, assembly GCA_004027295.1. NCBI lineage: Eukaryota > Metazoa > Chordata > Mammalia > Rodentia > Caviidae > Dolichotis > Dolichotis patagonum. The sequence goes on from PVJX010048044.1 coordinate 7,815, forward strand.
AAGTCTACTGCAGAAATAACCTTTGCTTCAACTTTCACAACCAAGGCAGTCTTCACACATGAAAACTGTATGTCCCATACGTATGTATCACTTACATTAATAGCACATTTGTTTTGGTTTGGTTTGGTTTTTTGTCCTTTATTTTAGGGCACAGTCGACATCTCTCTGGTTTTTCTATTGTTGCGGTAGGTCCTTGTGATGCTGCATCTGCCTGAACAGGTGAACCTGGCAGCTCACCAGTGTGCAACACAATTTTGGGTGTAATTCCCTGGCAGAAACATTTTGTTTTACCTCTGCTATAAATAATTTCTTGTGAATTCCAGTCTCAGCCTTCTGAGAAAATTTCTCCATGATACTTGGCACTTAGCATTTTCTTTTTAAACCATCTAACTATTTATGCCACACATTTAGGATTGCATAAAACAAAACTATCAGCCAGTGCTTTGTGTTTTCAGTGACACTGTAGTTGCTGCATAGCTCATCAACAACATTTATTATGCTTTTGGTTTTGTTGTAGAAAGTTACCTCCTCAGGCTTCTGTTTTGTCGAGATTTCCCTATTAATATTTCCATCATGGTGCAATGTTGACATCATCAGTACCAGTTAGTTTTTCTTTGCCATATTCAAAGCCAATGTTATATCAAAAGAACTGTACAAAAGAACTCTATTTCTTTCTGAAATCCAAACATTATATTGTACAATTCTTTTTTTTTTATGCCAGGGATCAATCTCACAACCAAGCAGGCATTTACACAGCTGAGCTAAACACCCGGCCACAATTCTATTTTTAAATTATAACATTTCATTTGTAATTTCTGCTTTGTTCCTGTGTAGAGTGCCCATGTTGGTCAACTTGTGCTCAGTTAGCAAATGTAATATCAATAAGCTGATAAACCAATTGTTGAATGTCACATTCCAATTAGTTTGGGAGATGGGAGCAACAAGTCTGTTCACAACATCACTTGGTTTATTACTATGTGAACGTGGACCTGAAGGTTGAATTCCAGGATCAGTTTCCAAATTGAAAGCATAATAAGTTCTTTACATTTAAAAGGGGATAAATTTTTATGCCATATTTTGAAGATTTTTTAGAAATATAATGCCTGAAGTTAGAGCAATCGTGAAATGTTGCAAGATGTACATCAAGAGTCATGGGTTCAGATGGTATGTAAACTGTCTGACAATACCATAAATTTCTCAAACCATGATCAGATAACAGTTATATTATCAGCCATTTTTCTTTCTTGTCAGGCAGTTTTGTAAGGAAAACAAATCTCCTCAGTGTCATTGTTATTCTACAAACCTCAAGCCCACATTCATGGCTTTTGCATAAATCTTTTACATTCCTGAGATTACCAATAGAAAGTCCTGCTAAGCACAGCAGACCTATGAATATTTTCAGTTCAGCTGGTGAGATGTCATAACAAATACATTTTTTGAGCATGGCTATTAGTGCATACAGAATGTTTTATTTGTATTTCAGCATTTGTATATTTTACATCATATAGCATTTTGTCTATTACAAATTCCAACATTGAATGGCAGTGCTGGCATTCCATACAGCAGGTCTCACCTCTGACAAGATCCTCACTGTATTTTCAGACCTGGTTCTTACACTAGATCATTCCATTTGGATGTGTTTGTACCATTTATACTAGTTTGTACCATTTATACTAGTGAAATATGTACTCACATTGCTGTTTTCTTCATCACCTGAAACCAGGAAGTCTGAATTCCCTCTGTCTCTATCAGTTGATTCTTGTGCCACTTCGCTGTCATAGGAACTTTAGCTCACACTCACAGTCATTATCATCTTCATCATACATGCATGAATGATCTGATAATTCACTGTCAACCTCCTTCAAACTTGCAAATCTGGGTTTTTCATGTACCATTTTAACAAATTGGAAAACTCAAAAAAAAAAAAAACTTAAAAAAAAATTCTAGGGACAACCTGCTTTCTGAGCTCCCTTCTGTCTCTCTTAGACAGAAGCTATCTTTTGTTCAATAAATTCTTCCTATTCTTAATCTCCACTGTTGCTAGAATTCCTCAGTTTTAGAGAACAAAACTTTGTTTTTTCAGACATCTAGCAGATTAGGAGTAATATTTCCCATATATTGCTAGCAGCCCCTTGGAAGTATTGTTGCTCCCTGGTGACCAGGTTACTGTGTTCTCTAGGCAATGTTCCTTCTGAACCCACCTCTCCTGCCCTGGTTGGTGCTGACCACTGTTTCTTTTGATTGGTTGGCACCTGGTCACATAGGGTGAGCACTCATATGAGTTGCCCAGCCACCCAGAGTGTGGGAGTGACAGCATGCAGCCCCCAAGTCTGTGTTTCTTTAGCTACTCCATTCTCTATGGGAGAGAATGCTGGGAGGAAAGGGCTGTACCAAGGCACCACTACCTCACTGAGATGATCTAGACACTGCTTCTCCCTCAGGGTAGTCCCCAGGCAGCTTCATAGCTGAGAGCCCCTGATGTCACTTCCTGACCTTGGAAATGCCTGACTCTAGAGCTGCTACCTTTCTTTGTCCTAACACATTTTAGATATTCCCTCATCTGCATTCTTCATGTCTTTTTCACTTTCTTATACTTTTCTTGTGTCATTTACCAATTTGTTTCTTTCTTTCTATTTTTGTTTGTTTGTTTGTCTTTTTTTTTTTTTTGTACCAGGGATGGAACTCATGACCATGTGCTCGCAAGGCAGGTACTTAGTCGATGAGCTAAATCCTTGGCCCTTGTTTGTCTTTTAAAGACAGAGTCTCACTATGCAGTTCAGGCTGGTCTTGAACTCACTTTGCAGCCCAGGTTGGTGTTGAACTCACAATTCTCCTGCCTCAGTCTCCCAGTCTCCCAAGTGTTGGGATTACAGGTGTGCACAACTATGCCCAGATATTTACCAGTTTCCGTAGCAAGATCGCAGCTTCTGTATTTTTATAAAGAGTTACACAGGTGTCTCCCAGTCTGCAGGCTCTATGTTTGGAATTTTTGGAAAAGAGAAAATGGATCATTTATTTAAAGATTAAAAGAGGAGCATTTCAACCCACACCTTCCCATGAGCCAGCAGCAACCACATGGGCTGGGAGGAGAAGCAAGAAGCCAACCCATGCCTTCCTGTGAACCAGAGGTAGCCATGTGGGCCAGGAGGAGAATCAAGGAGCCAACCCATGCCTTCCCAAGGGACAGGGGCAGCTGTGTGAGCCAGGAGGAGAATCATGAAGCCAACATATGCCTTCTTTTCAGTTAGTGGCAACTGTGAGGGCTGGGAAAGGAGCCAGGAAGCCAATCTGTGCCTTCTTGTGAGTCAGCAGCAACCATGTGAGCTAGGAGGAGAATCAAGAAACCAATGCACACTCTCTTGTGAGTAAGTGGCACCATGAGGGCTGGAAGGGGACCCAAGAAGACATCCTGTGCCTTCCTGTGAGCCAAAGGCAGCCAAGTGGGCCAGGAGGAGAACCACAAAGCCAACATATGCCTTCCCATAAGCCAGTGGCAGCCATGTGGGCCAGGAGGGGAACTGGGAAGCCAGTCCATGGCTTCCTGTCAGCCAGTTGCCATGCAGACTGGGATACCAAAAGAGCAAATGTCCCCCACCCCATAGGCAAATGGTTGATTCAGAGGAACTCAGACTGAGATGATAGCAACTGAAGTAGAAACAAATAACATAATGCTTCTATTGTTTGATTGACTTTGCAGGCCTAAAACTGGTAGTCTGAGCATCTATTTGGAGGATAATATACATTTTTTTTTGAAAGAGAATAAAACAAAAGGGGGCAGTACAGAGCAGATCAGAACAGGACAA
>PVJX010048045.1:0-11628 GCA_004027295.1 Dolichotis patagonum
ACTTCATGCAACAGGAAACCAAAAAAAAAGTGGGAGTAGCCATCCTGTTTGCAGACAATGTGAACTTCAAGACAAGGATGATCCAAAGAGATAAAGAAGGTCACTACATACTAGGTAGAGGAAAACTTCAAGAGGATGAGATAACAGTCTTAAATACATATGCACCAAATTCCAGAGCACCCAGCTATACAAAGCAAATATTAACAGAAATAAAAAATCAAATAAGCAATAACACAATTATAACAGGAGACCTTAACACACCATTGACACAAAGGTACAGAGCAACTAGACAGAATATTAGCAAAGAAATAACAGAACTTAATCACACCTGTGAAAAAATGGACTTGATAGATGTATATACAGTTTTCTATTCAACAAAATCAGAATATACATTCTTCTCAGCAGTACATGGGACATTCTCTAGAATAGATCATATACTAGCCCACAGAATGTATTTAAGTAAATGCAAAAGAATTGAAATTATCCCATGCATGTTATTGAATTATAGTTCCATGAAATTAAAAATTAACGATAAAAGCAACTGCAAAAACCTCACAAACACATGGAAACTGATCCAAACAGTGGGTCATGGAAGAAATGACAAAATCAGTGGGTCATAGAAGAAATGACCCAATCAGTGGGTCATGGAAGAAATTAAAGAAGAATTTAAACAATATCTACAAGCAAAGGAAAATACAAACAACTTACCAGAATCTGTGGGATGCAATGAAAGTAGTCCTCAGAGGAAAATTTATTGCACTGAATTCCCACATCAGGAAGACAGAATGAACACAAATAAACAACCTGAAGCTGCAACTCAAACATCTAGCAAAAGAAGAGCAAGCCAAGGCCAAAGCCAAAGAATGGAGAAAATTATAAAGATTAGAGCAGAAATTAACGCAATTGAGACTAAGAAAATAGTACAAAGGATCAATGAATCAAAGAGTTGGTTCTTTGAAAGAATAAATAAAATTGATAAGCCCTTAGCCAACCTTATTTTAAAAAGAAAAGTAAAGCTCAAATTCATACAATAAGGAGTGAAAAAGGTGAAATTACAAAAGATTCGGTGGAAATACAGAAGATCATCAACACCTATTTTGAAAACCACTACTCTCATAGGTTTGATAACAAAGAAGAAATAGACAGATTCCTACATACCTATGAACTACCAAAGCTGGATCAGGAAGATGTAAAATTGTTGAATAACCCAATTTCTATTAATGAAATTGAAAATGTAATTAAGTGCTTGCCAACAAAGAAGAGTCCATGCCCAGATGGATTCACTGCAGAATTATACAAGAAGCACAAAGAAGACTTAACCAACACTTCTGAAACTCTTCAATGAAATTGAAAGGGAAACAATTCTTCCTAAGTCATTCCTGGAAGCAAATATTACTCTAGAACCAAAACCTGAGAAAGACCCAACTAATAAGAGAACTATAGGCAAATCTCCCTAATGAAGATAGATGCAAAAATTCTCAATTAAATATTAGCAAAAAAGATGCAGAAAATCATCAAGAAGACTATTCACTCAGACCAAGTGGGATTCATCCCAGGAATGCAGCGATGGTTCAACATACATAAATCAATAAATGTAATCCAACATATGAATAGAGCCAAAAGTAAGAACCACATGATCATCTCTGTAGAAGCAGAAAAAGCTTTTGATAAGGTCCAACACTCATTCATGATAAGAACCTTACAGAGAATTGGAATAGATGGTCTTTATCTCAATATGATAAAGGCCATCTATGACAAAACAACAGCAAGCATCATATTAAATGGTCAAAAACTGAAAGTCTTTACCTTAAAATCAGGCACAAGACAAGTATGTCCCCTACCACTGCTCTTATTCACCATAGTACTGGAAATACTAGCCACAGCAATTAGAAAAGAGATAGAAATAAAAGGAATAAAGATACAAAATGAGGAAGTTAAATTATTATTTTCAGATGACATGATACTTTACATAAAAGACCTCCAAAACTCTATTGAAAGACTCCTAGATATAATAAATAAATTCATCAATGTAGCCGGATACAAAGTCAATACACAAAACTCAATAGCATTCCTATACACTAAACAACAAAAATGCTGAGAGAGAAATAAGCGAATCCATACCCTTTACACAAGCAGCCAAGTAAATGAAATACTTAGGAATTAATCTCATGAAAGAAGTAAAAGAGCTATGCATGGAAAATTATAATACCCAAAAAGGAAATCAAAGAGGACATCAGAAAAAGGAAAGATATCACCTGTTCCTGGATAGGAAGAGCAAACATTGTGAAAATGGCCTTTCTACCAAAATTACTAAACAGATTCAATGCAATCCCAGTCAAAATACCAATAACATACCTCATAGATCTAGAGAAATGACACCTCAAATTCATCTGGAACCAGAAGAGACCTAGAATAGCAAAGGGAATTCTAAGCAGCAAAGGCATGGCAGGATGCATCACAATGCCTGACTTGAAATTATACTACAAAGCTACAGTAATAAAATCAACATGGTACTGGATTTAAACCAGACCTGAAGATCAATGGAATAGATTAGAAGATACAACCACAACTACAAACTCACTCAACTACCTTATCTTTGATAAATGGCCCAAACATGTTCACTGGAAGACTGATAGTCTCTTTAACAAATCATGATGGAAATATTAGCTATCCATATTCAGAAGACTAAAACTAGATCCATGCGTATCACCATGTACTAAACTAAAATCTAAATCGATCAAAGATCTAAATATTAAAACAGAAACACTAAATCTGCTGAAAGACAAAGTAGGTAAAAATCTCGAAGATATAGGGGTAGGAAGAGAATTCATGAACAAGAATCAAACTGCATGGGAAATACTTCACAGAATCAATAACTGGGACCATATGTTATTTAATAGTTTCTAAATGTCAAAAGAGATTTCCAGCAGAGTGAAAAGAAAACCCACATATTGGGAAAAAAATCTTCATGGACTGTCCCTCAGACAAAGGACTTCTGTTTAGAACTTATAAGGAATTTTAAAAAATCACACCCTTGGAATTCAAAGACCCAACCCAAAAATGCGCATCCAAGATGAATACACAATTTTCAGATAAAGAAATATGAATGGAAAATAAATACAGGAAAAAATGTTCATCATCATTAGTCATGAGAGAAATGCAAATTAAAACCACACTGAGATTCCTCTCACCCCGGAAAGAATGGCCAGGAAAGAAAAAACTACCAACAATAAGTGCTGAAGGGGCTGTGGGGATAAAGGAACAATTCTGCACTGTTGATGAGAGTGTAAACTGGTGCAACCACTGTGGAGGTCAGCCTGGAGATTCCTCAAACCTCACACTGGAGGTCCCATGTGACCCAGGTATTGCACTTCTAGGCATATTCCCAGAAGAACTGAAAACATCATACCACAGTGATATATGTGCACCCATATTTATACCAGCACAATTTGTAATAACCAGATCTTGGAAACAACCTATGTGCCCATCAACTGAGAAATGGATAAAAAGCTTGTGGTATTTTTATACAATGGAGTACTACTCAGCTATAAAGAATGATCACATTGAGATATTTAAAAACAAATGGACACAACTTGAGACCATATTCATAAGCGAAATAAACCAAACTCAAATGTGTAAATATGGTATAGGCTCCCTAGTATGAGAGTTGGTAAGAATATATAAGATTTTATGGTAATCATGATTTCCCATTTCATTGCTTTGAAGACTTTCAGTGTTTTTGTTCATCAGTTGGAATGGTTTTATTTGACTTTATTTTGTGTGATGATATGAACAGCTGTTTTGACAAAAAAAACATTATGGCAGCCATTGCTGATTTAATATCATCTTGCTTAGAATTCCTACCATGCTTCTCTGCTATTACCATCGGTTTTATCATGTTGTGTCTCATTGGGATTTTATTATATGTGATAGTATAAACAAATCTTTTTATTGAAAATGAGATATTACAGTAGCCATTGATCATAGTTATTCAGTTCAGTATGTGCGGTAATTCTTTCATTCTCTTGAATAGTTTTATACTCTTGTTGTATGCTGAATATTATGGTATTTGAAACTATGCTCAACTATAGCAGAGAAAAAGATATTGTGATAGCTACTGTTAATGTCCATTTTTCTTATTTTAAACTGTTGTGTTTCTTATGTTGTTCTGTTCTGATCTGCTTTTTTCTGCCCTCTTTTGTTTTATTCTCAAAAAAAAGATAGATGACCGTATTACAGTTTATGCTAGATTGTTGAGCAGAACTGCTAAGAGTCTCATTGTTTGAATGTCTACTTTGTATGCTTTATTTTAACTTGAACAACTATTTCCAAGATGAGAGTATGTAACAGATCAAGTATTTCTTAGTGTTTTGGGGTTTTTTTTTGTTCTTTTCTTTTTTTCTGTATTTTTGCTACCATTTTTTCTGTTTTGTTTAGTTGTTTTTTTTCTCTTTAAATTAAATTTCTTAAAAAATAAAATAAAAATATTAAAAAATAAATTTAGCTGCATGTCAGTATAATTCAAATTATGAAGGCCTGTACTCAGGTCTACAATCACATATTTGGAAATAAAGGAAATTTTGCTCTTTCAGAACACACATAGAAACTTTTGGATTTTTAAATATGTGTCTGGTGCTTGAAACTTGAAACTTTGAGTTCGTCATTCTTTTGTAATTTGTCCTGTCATTTAGAAAACTTAAGATTTGAGCTCTTGATTATTCTTCACTTGTTTGTACAGAGATACTAAGAATATCCATTCAGCAAGATTATATTTCCCACTCTTGTAGAAAATATTCAAAAGTCACATGTGGAAGAAGTAAATTCCTTACATTTCACAAGTAATGAATTTGAGGTTTTTCTGGTTTTTTAAAATATTATTTTAAAGAAAATAAAACAAAAGAGCACAGAACACAACAAATCAGGACAGAATAATATAAACAACACTGCACTTCACAACAAGACAACTGGATATTAACAGTGGCTGCCATAATATCTCTTTGTTTGAAGTAGTTGTGCACACCTTCACACACAATAGTATCCAACATAACAAAATATTATAAAACTATTCATAAGAATGAAGGTATTACAGGACATTCAAAACCAAGTAACAGAAAATGAACAATGGCTTCTATAATATCTCATTTTCCACACAAATTTGTTTATACTATCACACACATTAAAATACAATAAGACACAACATGATAGAACCAATGGAAATAGAAGAACAAAAGCATGGTAGGACTTCAAAGCAAGATGATATTAAATCAGCAATGGCTGCCATAATGATTTGTTTTCTTCAAAGCGGCTGTTTACACCATCACACATAATAAAATCAAATAAAACAATAAAACCATTCCAACCAACGAATGAAAACATTATAAGTCTTCAAAGCAGTAAAATAGGGAATGATGATTACCATGAAATCTTATGTACCTTCTCATTTCTTACACTAGGGAGACTATATGGTATTTATACATGTGAGTATGATTTATTTCACTTACAAGTATGGTCTCAAGTTGTGTCAATTCATTTATAAATATCTCAATGTGATCATTCTTTATAGCTGAGTAGTACTCCACTGTATAAGTATACCATAACTTTTTTATCCATTCCTCAGTTGATGGGCACTTAGGTTGTTTCCAAGATCTGGATATTACAAATTGTGCTGCTATAAACATGGGTGCACATATATCACTGTGGTATGATGTTTTCAGTTCTTCTGGAAATATGCCTAGTAGTGGAATAGCTGGGTCAAATGGGACCTCCAATCACAGCTTTTTGAGGAATCTCCACACTGACCTCCACAGCGGTTGCACTAGTCTGCACTCGCACCAACAATGCATAAGAGATCCTTTTTCCCACAGCCTCTCCAACATTTGTTGTTGGTAGTTTTCTTGATCCAGGCCATTCTTTCTGGAGTGAGATTAAATCTCAGTGTGGTTTCAATTTGCATTTCTCTAATGACCAATGATGCTGAACACTTTTTCATATGTTTATTTGCCAGTCATATTTCTTCATCTGAGAACTGTGTATTCATCTCAGATATCCATTTTTGGATTGGGTCTTTGAGTGGATGCACTGCTGATTCTATTAGAAATACAAAGGAGACAATGCTAACACTCCTCAAACTCTTCAGTAACATTGAAACAGAAGCAATTCTTTCTAAGTCATGCCTGGAAGCAAATATTACTCAAATACCAAAACCTGAGAAAGATCCAACTAACAAAGAGAACTACAGGTCAGTCTCCCTAATGAACATAGTTGAAAAATTCTCAAAAGCATATTGGCCAACAGGATGCAGCACATCATCAAATAGATTATATACAACAACCAAGTGGGATTCATCCCAGGAATGCAAGGATGATTCAACATGTGTAAATCAATAAATGTAATCCACCATATCAATAGAGCCAAAAATAAGAATCACATGATCATTTCTATAGATGCAGAAATAGCTTTTGATGGGCTCCAACACTCATTCATGATAAGAACATTACAGACAATCGTAATAGATGGTCTTTAGCTCAATATGATAAAAGCCATCTATGACAACCCAACCGCCAGCATCATATTAAATGGCCAAAAACTGAAATCCTTTACCTTAAAATCAGGCACAAGACAAGGATGTTGATTGTCACCATTCCTATTCAACATAGTACTGAAAATACTAGCCAGAGCAATTAGACAAGAGAGAAATAAATGGAGTAAAGATAGGAAAAGAGCAAATTAAATTATCATTATTTGCAGATGACATGATACCATCCATAAAAGACCCCCAAAACTCCCTTGAAAAACTCCTTGATGTAATAAATAAATTCAGTAATATAGCTGGATGCAAAGTCAATACTCAAAAATCAATAGCATTCCTATACACTAACATCAAAATCACTGAGAGAAATAAGAGAACCCATGCCATTCACAATAGCATACAAAAAATGAAATACTTAGGAATAAATCTAATGAAAGAAGTAAAAGAGCTATACAGGGAAAATTATAATACCCTGAAAAAAGAAACTGAAGAGGACCTCAGAAAATGGAAAGACATCCCTTGTTCATGGACAGGAAGAATAAATATTGTGAAAGTGGCCATTCTCCTAAAGTTGTTATAGAGATTTAATGTAATCCCAATCAAAATACCTGTATCATACCTCATAGATCTAGAGAAATTTCTCCTAAGATTCATCTTGAATCAGAAGAAACATAGAATAGCAAAGACAATTCTAAGCAGCAAAGGCAAGGCAGGAGGCATCACAATCCCTGACTTGAAGTTATACTACAAAGCTACAGTAATAAAATCAACATGGTACTGGAATAAAAACAGACCTGAAGACCAAAGGAATAGATTAGAAGATACAACTACAGCTAGAAATACACTCAACCAACTTATCTTTGATAAAGCAGCCATAAAGAATCAAGTAATGAATTTGGATAATCAAATGTACTTACATTGCTTTTTACTTTAAACAGTTACTTTAAACAGTTCACACAATGGACTATCAATACTCCTCACATTATCAGGAGAGACTATCGCTTTTTTTGGTCTCTTCAAATTACAGAGTCAACTCCATGAATCACTAAAGTCACTAAAAATTTCATCTTTACAATTCTGTTTGTCTAGATCCTCCTACCAAAATCTGTATCATTCAGTACCCACTAGAGAAATAGATTTAATATAAGATATCTAAGAATTGACAAGGTATGATTACAAAGCCTGACTGCAGAATTAGATGTGGAAGAATGCAAATTGGCTGTCTGATTGCTGGAGATTTGAAGGGTCTAGTCAATGTTCAAAGGCCTTGAGCTCACTGTACTGTCCCATGCAAGTCCATATCAGGAGGCCAGTTGGTTGTGCTGGAAGGATGAAGGGTCTGAGCTTAAAAGTTGAAGGGTCTTCAATGAAAGACTAAGTGGTTTGAGCTGGTATGATGATGAATCTGTGATGAAAGCCAGGAGATGATAGGTGTCATCCAAAATGAAGGTCTAGACTGGAGCTTCTCTGAAAAAACAGGAGTGAGCTTTCCTTATTTGTTACCATTTTATCCCATCCAGATAACAAGCCTATTTATTGGTACTACTTTACACCCAGGATAATTCTTCTGTCTTCAATAAATCCATTCAGCTACCCGCAGAACTATATTAATCTAATTGGTTGTGTTTCTTACTCAAATTGACACAGCAGTTATCTATCATAGCAGTTTTTAGCCATTAAATTGTTTTGCTATGCCTAGTCTGTATGTGAAAATAGTCAAATTTATGATATACCTGTGGTTTCCTGCTAGTAAGGAAATCTGAGTGCAGACTAATCAAAGGATGTCATTATGAACATACTCCAGTAAGAGCTTAAAGCATTCTTGTTCAAAAACATTGTATGCATTTTTATTCCTGAGGACAGAATACCTTGTATTTGACTCTTTTTAGAATGGAAGAATATGTAATTTTCACATAATGTTTTTCAGTATCTGCTTAGATCTTTTCTTACTGTGACTTTTTTTTCTGTTTCATTACTGTCAGTGGTGAGTATGATTTTGTGATGGCAAGGAGAAACACTGAAACAACACTCAGGATTTGGAGGCAAATTTATTTTATGTTGATGGGCAATGAAAGTGATCTAAGGCTTATATGGGATAGGCAAGCAGGAAGTACAGAGGCAAAATGGTTTGTTAATTGGGAATTGGTTCTTACAGTATCTATCATAGTAACCAACTGAGCATCACAGTAACCAGCCATTTCTAAGAAACAAAAGTAACAAGAACTCTAACTGGAAAAATTACCTGGCCAACTAACAAACTGAAGCATAATGATTGGGCAGGCATTTCTGCTACAGTTCCAGTATTTTTGTTATGGTTTGTGTACTGGAGACATGGTCCTCAGGGCAGCAATGGTGAAACATGAAAGAGCTTTTAAGGGGTGGACCAAGTGAGACATAATCAGGTCACTGAGTTCATCACTCTCAGAATAGATTAACATAGCTCTCTTAAGACTTTGACTAGTTTATTGAAGTGTGAGTTATTATAAAAAGAACCAGCTTGATCCATGAAATGTGGTGGCTTCTTATCTTTCCAGTGATGGTTTTGAACACATGGGTGTTCATTGTGATGTAATTTGGGAGGAGGTGCTCCAAATAGGACAAAACTATGAGACCAAAGATAGAATGGAAAATCATGAATTTTAGACTTAAAAACTGTAAACTAATACATTTTTTGTTAAATTTGGCATCCTCAATTATTTAGTTATGGCAGCAGAGAAATGTACTAGTAAAATAAATTAGTACAAAGGAGTGGGGTAATTGCAATGAAAATGTGTAATTGGCTTTGTGAGCTGGTAATGAGCAAATACTGGAAGAGTTTGTGTAAGCAAGCTTTTTAAAAAATCTTAGTATGCTGTATGTTGAACATTGCAGAAAAAGCTGTGAGAGCTTAGAATAGGAGGAAACTAGGGAAGAAAGGGTAGATAGAAATGAGGACCCTATTGAAAGTTGGAGTAAAATCCAATTTTCACCCCATTTTATAGAACCTGATGGTATTGTGTCCATACACTGGGACTTTATGGAAAGACCAATGTAATAATAGTGATCTATGACAGTGATGACAAACTTTTCAGAGACTAGGTTCCCAAACTGCAACCCCAAATTGACTTATTTATCATAGAATGCCAATGCTTCAATTAAATTTGAATACCATATGCATGCCTTCTAAGGTAATTTGACTCACACTCCAGCAGTGAAGGCTCTATATATTTCTGCAGCACACAAGCTATTAGGTCACCACTACTGATCTGTGAGTTTTGGTGTGGGAAATTTCTGAATATCAAAGCATTCAGATTGACTCTTAACTACTTTCAGTAAACTTTTCAATGACATTCAGGAATAGATGGAAAAAGAGCAGAAATACTTGGAAAATTCACAGGCTAACCAGGGAAAAGTGAAAAAAGATATAGATATATAAGGATGTACAGCAACTGCTTGCCAAAAAGGTTAGCACAGATAAAAAGAAGCCAAGAAGTTTGCATCAGAACAATGAAAGAAATTCAGAAAGCCTTTTTTAAATCTCTGAGACCACCTATCTTTTTAAAAGTCCAGGCAAAATTGTTCAAGGTTTTGTTGTCAAGGGCTCTCAGGATTCAGCTTTTCATTTTATAGTATATTGTTCCATGGATGCTTCAGCAATGAATTAAAAAGTTTCAGACACAACTCATGGCACTTCTGTGAAGGGAGCCTGTTGGAAGATCTGACAATCCACATGATTCTGATTCTTCAGGCAAAGAGATTCAAGAACTTGGGGATCATGATTGATTCCACTGATTTTTCAGAGAAAAGCCTGGGAGTCTTTGCAGGTGCCTGCCACAGAGACAGAACTATTGCAGAAATTCTCCACTAGAATACCTATAGAGTTGTAGAAGTGAAATCACTTCTCTTAAGACACCAAAGTATTAGAACATCCAACAACATGCAATGTTCACTATGGAAAGGTGCAGAAAACAAGCGCTGTATGGCCAAGACTGCATGCGATATTGAGTCTACATTTTCCATTACAGCATGCACAGAATTCTGAAGTTGGAATGAACCTATCTATTTTTTACTTCTCTTTCTCTCATTTGGCAGTAGAGATATTTATACTATCTTTTCCTCAATGTTGTATCTTGAAAGCAAACACTGTGCTGCTTCTGCTGTTTTTGTTTTGTTGATGTTGTTTACAGGCTCATAGCTGGGAGGAATTTGGATTGAGTCACACATGAGATTTTGGACTTGGATGCTGAGTGACACTGGATGTTGAATTTTTTTCATTGTTAAAAGAATATAGTCTTTGACAATCAGGGCACAATGCTGTAGTTGAGGTATAGTTTGAAGGTCCCAAATATCATGTGAAAACTGGTCTTCAGTGTGGCGATGTTGTAAGGTGGTAGTACATGTAAGTAATTAGGTGTAATGGTTAGTGATCTCTATAGATATAGAAAAATAGAACATATGAAAGCTGATTTAATAAGTTTTCAGGATACTCAACAAAGGCCATGTACATGTGACAGTATGAGAAAACTGTAGATATTCAGTCCATAATGCTAGAAACCACACAAAAAAAGAAGGACTAAGAATACAGTGCTAGCAAGACATGGTGGTGCATGCCTGTAGCTCCAGCACTGTGGAGGCTGAGGCAGGAGTACTGCTGCATATTTGAGGTGAGCCTGGGCTACAAAGTGAGCTGAAGATGAGCCTCAACTACATAGTGAAACCCTGTCTCAAAAAGACAAAACAAAATTACAGTGCCAGTCCAAGGCTCAAAGAGTAGATGGTTCGTGAAGGGTTGATGGAGTGAGTTCACATTAAAAGACTAAAGAAGCTTAGTGTGATGTCCACAGACAATGACAGAAGCAAAAGAGGAATCCACTCAAGCCAGAATAGAGCTTCTTAAAATGAAGACTGATTTCTTTCTTCTTCATTCCTTCCAGGTTACAAGCCTACTGGATGGTGCCACCTACAACTAAGGTGAGTCTTCTACTTTTAGTTCATTGGCTTAAATTTCTCGAAACACCCCCCCCCACACACACACACAGGAAATTATACTTTACTAATATACGGGGTGTATCTTAATTCAAGTTAACAGTCATGATTGACCATCACATTAGAACATTAGG
>PVJX010048046.1:0-11628 GCA_004027295.1 Dolichotis patagonum
AACTTGAGACCATTCTCTTAAGTGAAATAAACCAAACTCACAAGGGTAAATACCATATAGTCTCCCTAATATGAGATTTGATAAGAGTATATAAGACTTTATGGTAAGCATGAGTCCCCATCTCATAGCTTCAAAGTCTTTCAAAGTTTTAAATCATCAGTTGGAATGGTGTTATCCTGTTTTGTTTGACTATATCATATGTGATGATATGAACAGCTGTTCTGAAGAAAACAAAACATTATGACAGCTATTGCTGATTTAATATTATCCTTCTTAGAAGTCCTACCATGCTTTTTTTGTTCTACTACCGTTGGTTCTATCACATTGTGTCTTATTAGAATTTGAATATGTGTGATAGTTCAAACAAATTTTTTTCCTTTTTATCAAAAATGAGATATTATAGTACCCATTGATCATTTTCTGTTATTCAGTTCAGAAAGCCCTGTAATACTTTCACTCTATGCATGGCTTTATTCTATTGTGTTATGTTTGATATTACTGTATTTAAACTATGCTCAACTATAGCAGAGTAAGAGATATGGTGTTAGCTACTGTTGATGTCCAGTTGACTTAATGTAAAGTACTGTGTTGCCTATGTTGTCCTGTTCTGATCTGCTCTGTACTGCCCCCTTTTGTTTTATTCTCTTTCAAATTAAAAAAAAAAGTGTGGTAGTTGTATGTAGTGGAGTCCTACTAAGCTATAAAGAAGGATAGGCTCCAGGTTTTTTTATTTTTTATTTAAAGAGAAGAAAAAAGGAAATAAAACCAAACAAAACAGAAAGAGGGTAGCAACAAAACAGAATTCCAAAGGGGAAAGAAAAAAAATTGGAACAACAACCACAACAACAAAAAAAAAATACTAAGTAATCGCTGCTTGGTAAGTTACATACTGTCATCATTGGAAATAGTTGTTCAAGTTACAAAGTTAAAACATACAAAGTACACATTCAAACAATGAGACTGTTGATGGTTTTGCTCAACATTCTAACAAAAACATTAATATGGTTATCTATCTTACACACTTAAACACACTTGCAGTTATATCCTTTAAAGCACTATCTTTTCCTCCCTTTTTTACAGTAGCAATTACACATTTTGGGTTGTATTACTCCTAAAGTTCTTATTCCTTTTTACACTACAAACACAATGTGATATTTATAAATATGATTCTTATTTATTTGACTAATGAGGATAGTCTAAAGTTGTCTCCATTTCCCTATGAAGGCCTCAAGATCATCTTTCTTCATTAGCTGAGTAGTATCCCATTGTATAAAAATAGCACATCTTTTTCATCCACTCTGCAGTTGATGAGCATCTTGGTTGTTTCCAAGATTTAGCTATTACTAATTGTGCTGCTAGGAACATGAGTGCACACATATCACTGTGATATGAACTTTTCAGTTTCTCTGAGAAAATACTCAGGAGGGGAATAGCTGAGTTGAATGGAGCATCCAGTCCTAGTCTTCTGAGAATGCTCTATACTGATTTCCATAGTGGTTGCACCAGTCTACACTGCCACCAACAGTAGGCTCACGGTGTTTATAGGTAAATGGATGCAACTTAAGACCATTCTCATAAGTGAAATAAGTCAGACTCTCATGTGTAAACACTGTGTTGTCTCCCTACTGTAAGAAACTGAAAGAGTAATTACGATCCAAAATGTATAATAGATAATGTAAAAGAGAAGAAACTGCTCAAAAGGAAAGAACAACAGGGATGGGGGAAATGAGAAAAGGACAAAGGGAAAGAAAAGAATATATATATGATAGTTATACTACTAATTTCTATTCACTGAAAAGAACAGTTTGTGCTTATATTGTTTGATCAATTGTTCATGTCTATATCTTGTAATCTGAGTACTTTGAGGATAACAATATACATTATATTAACCACTGTTAATTCACTAGTAGCTTATTTTGACATTGTGTATCACTGTTTTTATTGTTTTTTCTCTTTACAGTAACAGTAAAAAAGGAAATTTTAAAAAGACACTGAGACAGAGACAAAATATTTCACCCATGGTTCAGCTAGTGAGAGAGAAACTGGGAGTCAGCACCAGGAATTTTGCAGAGTCCAGATCTTAACCTGATGTGATGCCATATCAGAGGTGAAATCCATTTCTTGTCACAAAAATAAGACCACCTGCATATATACATAAGTAAAAACTAACAAATTTACGATCAAGTGTTAAGGCATTTTTTTCTCAGTCAAATATAAAGTATTATAAATAACTGGGAGAGAGTGCTGGAGAGACAGTGGTTCCAACTTTTTTTATTTTATGGAAAAAATGTAAAACAAAATTTCATAATAAAATAATAGGAGAGTAACAATAGTTAACACATTATCTGTTGTTATCTTCAAAGTAGTTGATCAGGGTACAAGATATGAGCATAAAAATTTCTGCAATCAGTGTTAATATCAAGTGGTTCCAGCATTAGTCCATTTGCTGTGCAGAAGGTTTACAGCTGTTGAGTTCCTTCTTGGTTTCCATGTGGGCAAGGAGAACTCAAAGCGTCTATGGATATGCTATTTTGCACTGCTCTTCAAGCCTGGAATAGTAGCTCTCAGGCTCATCAGGCCAGCTTCCAAGTGTAGCTAATCAATTACAGCTGCCAGAAATAGTGTATATTCATGAGGATAGCAGTGGCCTTTAATCCACAGAGCAGGACTATTTGCAAAGGATGGGAAACCAAACCTCGCAGTTCAACTTCAACTTTCACCCCGATTTTCCATCATCAGCAGCCCAATAGAAGCAATTTTCAGCTTAGTTTCTCACTGATAGTCATCTGCGTCACAAAACTATTACCCAACATAGGCTTTACTACTTAACTCAATGTGTTCTGAGGCTGATA
Organism: Dolichotis patagonum; assembly: GCA_004027295.1. Lineage (NCBI taxonomy): Eukaryota > Metazoa > Chordata > Mammalia > Rodentia > Caviidae > Dolichotis > Dolichotis patagonum. The sequence goes on from PVJX010048046.1 coordinate 2,853, forward strand.
ACCAAGCCTGATGAGCAGTCACTCCCAGACTGCAGTTAATAGAGACTCAATTGCTTCTCACCTGAAAGGAGGCAGCTTACAGGTCAGTACTGAGACAATCAGCCAAGCAGCTTATGCTTCTGCAGGCCCTGCTGCTGCTGCTGCTGCTGCTGCTGCTTGTTTCATAATCTGGGAAAAGTCAAGCATATTTTTTGACAAATAAAAGCGACAACTGAAATGGTAAAAAAAATCTTTGTATTTTCCTAATCAAAAGTGGACACAGAGAATGATATTTCCCTAGGCATCGTTTTGTTTTACCTTCCTATTCCTCCTCCCAAATATTTTATATTAAATCTCATTCTTTGAAGCTGAGAATGTTAAGTCAACAACAGCTTTCCCAGCCTCAGATAACCATGGCTAGTCCTGGATTTGAAAATACCAGTGACAACAAAGACTAACAGAGTAAGAGAAGAAAAATTTGATCCTTGGTTTTATACAAAGTTAATGCCTTAAATTTATTTCTTGCTAATCTGATATAATTAGAAAGAGAGGATCTGAGTGAGCTACTCTCCATTCAGCTGTGGGCACACCAGCACCCAGGTAATTATCCATGTTTAATCTAGAAGGTTGTAATGATGGAGGCAGCGAATCATCAACTCCAGTCAGATAGAATGAGAAGCACTTGGAATTACAGACACCTGACCTTTTAAAAACTGAAAGCCTGAGTTGTGTCAGTGCTCATTAGGGGTTTCTCTTCTTTTCCTTTATTCCTGATGTCCTTTTTTCCTCTTTCTGCTACCCTCCCTTGATCTTCAATAAAAACAGCTACTTATTACTCTGATGTGTACATCTGGCAATTCTTTCCTTATGGTGCACAAGAATCTGGACTAGTTTTGTTTTTTACAGAACTGTTATATAAAGATTTTTGTTCCAGATACTATGGTTTATACAGAATATATCTTTGTCAGATATAAAACCAGGTGTGGTACACTAAACATTCAAGTAAATAAGATATGATCTTGCCATCACGGGTCTTGACTGTCAGACACATACTTCTCCACTGTCTGACCTTCAGTCTCACATAGGATCATAGATGTTCTAAGCAGCTGTTCTAAGAGGAAGATACCTCAAAGAGAAAGGAGAAAGGTGTCAAAATACATACCTTTCTCTTCTTTTTTCTCTTTGTCCAAGGCAAGAAGAAAGAAAGGGATGTTATGCTTCTCTTTTTACCTGGAGGCCAAAATATTAGAAAAAGTGTTTAGATATAATTTTATCATAAATTCTTTAAATAAAAGGGTGGCTTGATTTCTTAAGGAAATATTTTAGACAATTTAATCTGTAAAACATGCAGAATTAGTAAAAATAAGTATTAGAAACGGAAAGACTAGGTTTTCTTCTTTGTTTTTGTTGTAGTGTGGAATATTTTCAGGGAATGTTAGTTGGATACAGTTGGGAGGAAGCATCTGCATCTGGCCAACATGAAGTGATGGAACTATACTGGCCCTTCAATGTGAAAAGACTAAAATATCAGACAAAATGTGTGACAAAAGGGTCTCATGACACTTGCTATCAGATACCATAAAACTTTGGTTCTTATGAAAAAGAGAAATAAAGTGAGCCCTCTTATTGTACGAGCATACTGGCAACAGAGTTTCCAGACCACAGAGGAGGTAAAGGAAACACAGAAGGAGCTCAGCTGTCTGCCTTGATTATTTGGATGTAATTACAAGCCTGAGAAAGTCAAGCTAGGTAGTGTTTTTAGGACAAAGTAACAGAATTGAGACAGACTAAAAAGCAAGGCTCTAGAGACCTGCAGAGAGTCTTCCTCAAGTGTTTAGCAGAGTACTGATCAGCACAATAGTGCAAGAAGGAAACTACCTGAGAATGAGGGCAAAACCATCCAAAATTCCTGAAGAGCAATTTGAATAGCATGTGTTTCCACCAACCAGAATGGAAAAACCTTGTAATTCATAGTACAGTGGTACTCAGGGTACACAGAAAAGGATAGTCTCAGGAATGAGTTCTACACTATAAAGCTGGTCCTACCTAATAAAGTAAAAACAAGTCACTAAAGGATTAAATTGTTTTCAAGTAAGCTACCTACATCCAAGTACAAAGCTGAGTGATGTCTATAGGAATACACAAATACTGAGGACTCAGAAGTGTATAATTCCTAATGCCTGACATTCAGTCAAGAATTAAGATGTATGCAAAGAATCAGAAAGATGCAAATGATAATGAGGAGAAAGTCAATCAAGAGAAAGAAATGCAGATGTGACACAGATGTCAGAATTCACACATAAAGCCATTAAAACAGATATCTCAACTATATTTGAAATATCCAAGGAGCCAGAAAAATGAGCATGTTGGAGACATGGAAACTGATAACACACACATATGCTCACAAAACCAGAAAGACACACACACTGGATAGAGTTAATAGCCAAATACACATGAGAGAAAAAAATTACTAAATCTAAAACCATAGCAGTATGAGTTATCAAAAATGAAATATAAATAGAAATAAAGACTACAAAATGAACAATTATTCAGCTCTAGGACAATTTGAAGTGATCTAACAAACATGCAGTTGCAGTCCACAAAAGAACAGAAAAATATTTGAAGAAATAACAGCTGAAATTTTTCTAATGTGATGAAGACTATCACCCATAGATCCCAAAAAGTTCAATGATTTCTAATCATAAGAAATATGATGAAAATATCAAGATATATTGTATGAAATTACTATGAAGGATAAAAATAAAATGCAAAAATTGCTAGAGAAAAAGACACATTAGGCAGAATAAAGTTAAGCAGATGGAAGAAATTTCATTAGAAATAATCCAACCCAAAAGACAGTGTATCAACATATTTAAAGTACAGCCAGCCCTGCATATCCATGGGTTTCCCATCTACGGAGTCCACCAATTGTAGACTGAAAATATTTAGAGAAAATATTACATCATAATGAATATGCACAGATGTTTTTCCTTGTCATTATTTACTAAAGATAATCTCACTCATCTATAGAGAATTTACAATGTATTGTTTTATAAATAATCTGTAGATGATGTAAAGTGTAGCAGAGAAAGTGAATAGGATCACTTCTCGGGCTTTTGGCTAAGATCAAGTGTGGAGAAAGTGAATAGGTTCTACGTAGAAACTACAACATTTTATATGTGGGAAATGAGTGTATGTGGATTTTGGTATCTTAGATGGGCCTGGAAAAAAGTTCCTTGCAGACATCAAAGAGTGACTATACTAAAGGACAAAAGAAAAGAAGAAAGAAACCTCACATGGGCTACTATGGCTGATGACAGTATCTTTTGAAAGGGGTGAAATATTTTCTTATACACACAAAAGCTGAAAGAATTCATTACCAATGAAACTGCACTAAAAGAATTACTAAAGAAAGATCTTTAGGTGAAAGAAAAAGACCTATGTGAGAACTGAAAAGAACCAGAGATGCTTTTATTGAAGCATAACATAAAAGTATTCTTAATCTATTTAAAGGTAAGCACTAAAATAAAACTTTTATAAAGATAAATAAAAGTTTTATTAATATATTAAAAGATAAATACTGAAAGAAAAAACTACCATTGTACCAATTTTTAACACATATGTAAGATGTATAAAATCAGTGAAATAAAGGCTAGGGTGAGAGGCTGAAAATATACTGTTAAAAGGTTCTCATACACTATACATGAAGCAATATAACATTATTTAAAGGTAAATTTTTGATAAGTTAAAGATATATTATAAATCTTAAGTAAATCTATCTACTTTGATCTATTGCAAAAAAGTGTCCTCCCTTACAAAGATGGAAGAGAAAAAAGAAGGAAGGAAAGGAGAGGAGATAAAACTCTAGCCAGACTAATCAGAAAAAAAGAAAGATAACCAAAAAGATCAATATCGGGAAGAGAAAGATTACCTAATTATAACTCTTACAGATATTAAAAGAAGTGCTTTAATTATCTATTACTGAATAGTTTTATCAGTCTAAACTAGCAAACATTTATTACCTCACAGTTCCTGTGAGTCAGAAATTAGATTTCTTCAAAGGTTCAGTCTCCCTACCTCATTTCCTTGATGTCTTTCCAGGTTGTGCTCACTTCTGAATTCCAAAACTACTGTACTTCCACTTTTCAGGCTTTCACTATAATACCACACCATTCTCAGTATCCAAATTTATGTTAGTTTCACTTTGCTGTATAATTAATCACCTACAATCTAAATAAATGCTTTAAAACACTTATCACATTGTACACTTTAAATATGTGCTATCTATTGTATGCCAGTCATACCTCAAAGAAAGCTATTTAAAAATAAAAAGATCTGGTCCATAAAATGCTCTTCTGATTAGCATAAAAATGGAAAGTTTACAAAAGAACACCTAAATGCTACTGAGAACTATATTCAGTGAACTCACTTCAAAGCCAAGTTATAACAAAGATAAAATTTTGAACTAAAGCGAGGAAGAATAAAAAGCATGCTATGACAATAGAGCTTTAGAATCAATATGGAAATATTAAGTGTGAAGGGGAATAAATTAGTTGATGGGTCTACAACTAGGCCATCCCTATTCACTGTTTACAGTAGTGGTCAACACCATTGTGGTCAGCACAGTCTTAGAGTGCAAGCACTCTAAGGTACACAAGCACACTAGCATTAAGTGTTCTGGGGCTGGGATCTGATAAGGGAGGAAGTGGGATTTTCTGTGGTAGGATGAGCCTGTAAGAAGTTTTGACCAGGAGGCCAGGGATATATCTCAGTGGCTTAAGCGCCTGCCTGGCAAGCACAGCATCCTGAAGTTTGATTCCCTGTGTAAAAAAAAAGCATGTTTGATTCAGTTTACTGGGGCTGGGGATATAGCTCAGTGGTAAAGTGCTGGCTTAACATGCACAAGGCCCAGAGTTCAAGCCCCACTACCACCAAAAAATAAAGATGTTTTGAGCAGGAATTTAAATAGGAAGACCCTTTTTCAGAAACAGTACTTTGTGCCTTTTTGATAAGGAATTCCTGTTCATTGAAAAACAAGCATAGAAACAACACATAGCAGAGAAGGATTAAATTCTGTGCTCCTAACACTTTCCCCAAAAGGTAACTACGGTTAGTCTTATTGTGTATGCGCATTTTGCCCATACCTATTTATTATATATGTGTGTGTGCATGTGTATATATATATATACATATATATATACTTTTAAGTTTTATTTTTAGTTTTACACTGATGAAGTCATGACTATATACTTTTTTGTAAAACTGTTTTATTCACCAACTAGCATATCAAGGACAGCCTTCTTCTTATTAATTTATATAAAACTATTTTATTCTTTGAACAAAGTATATTCATTATGTATTATTAATGTAATATAACTTTTTAACTATTCCTTTACTGATACAAATATTAATTGTGTGAAATTTATATACTCACTAACTAGTAGCTCTATAAATATAATTATATTAAACTCTTCAGTGTTTATGCATATGCATGAAATTGTATTTTGCCTAATGGTGTACTTATTCATACTTTCTCCAACTTTATGAGTATTCATTTCTCCATGGTTATATGAATACTGCATTGTAACTATCTTAATTTTTTCTAATATGATATATATATATATATTAATTTGCTAGATGGGTATAATAAAGTACCACAAACTGATGGCTTAGACAACAGTAATTTCTTATCTCAAAGTTCTAGAAGTTGGAATTCTGGAAGGTGTTTCAAGGTTAGTTCCTTCTGAAGAATATGAGAATCTGTTCCATGTCCCTCTGCTAGCTCCCTGATGGCTGTGGGCAACCTTTTCCATTCTTTGACTTATCCAATCATCACCTTAAATCTGCTTTCATCATCATATGATATTTTTCTGTTTTTAAATTTCCTCCTTTTCATAAGGATAACAATTATATTGGAGTAGGGATCTTCTGCCATACTGCAGTAACACTTCATTTTAACTAGATATATCTCCAAGTATCACACTTCCAAATAAGGTTATAGTCTGAGGCACTGGGGGTGAGAACTTTGTCTTAGTTACTTTTATCTCACTGCTGAGACAAGAGAACCAATACCCAAAGTAAAAAGAGAAAATTTTTATTTAGTTCACAGTTCGTATAGGTTTCAGTCCATAATTGACTGGCTCCAAAGCAGGGCAGCAGGACACAGGAGCAACAGTTGATGGCTGTGGAGGGCAGCAAAAGCAACAACAGAGCACAAGGGAGAGCAAGAGAAACCTCTTTCTGCACCTTATTTTGTATGCAGGCTACATAGCCTTGAGAGAGTGTAGCACTCTCACCTTTAATTCCAACATTAGACCACGAATTAGATCAATCACAAACTCTAGATTCAGCCACCTCTGAAAAAGTCCCAGCATGAAGCTTTGGGGGAACATCTAGGAACAAACCATAACACATGTTTTAGAAGGGCACTAACGTTGAATGTATGTTAAGTGTATAATAGAAATAAAATAACATTTTAATTTTTATGTTTGTTAGTACATATTGTTGTAAATAATGATTACGCTCATCATGGGAGGATGAAACATGTACATAACACATCTTAATTCTTTGTGCTTACCCTTACCCTCCCCTCTCATTCCCCTATCTCCACCTCTGGATCCCTTCCCATTCACAAAGGATCTTTCTTCCTATTTTATATTTACCTATCTTTTAATTTTTCTTTAAATTATTTATGCATTGAGCTTTTCATATAATAGAAATCATGTAATATTTATGCTTCTGTGTATGATTTATTTCACTTGACATTTTGATCTCAGGTGCATCCACTTTCCTACAAATGACTCAAATTTTTCATTCTTTACAACTGAATAATACTCCTTTGTGTATATTGACCATGTTGTATTTATCCATGCATTTGTGTGCTTGTTCATTTTTTGATTTTTTGAGACAACATCTCACTATGTAGTTCAGACTGGACTTGAACTCACTATGCAGCTCAGGCTAGCCTCAAACTTGCAATGATCCTCCCACCTCAGCCTCTTGAGGGCTAAGATTACAAGCAGGCACCATCACACCTGGTCCATTCATCTTGTTTTTTAAATGCAAAAAAAATCCTATTTACTTAGAAACATTCAGAATTTCAACAAAATGGCTGCAACTGTTTTGTTTTTTTGCTATTACAGAATGATATTTAGTTAACAGAACAATTATTTCATATAGGCTGCATCAGAGACAACTGAAAATGAAAAACGCTACTGCTCATACATATAGCTAGTTTGTGCCATGCACCAACAAGAACCTGCTTTAAATTTCCATGCCAATTTACAACCTCCGTACCGTACCAGGCAAGGTTAGTTGTTACTGAAAATACTACCAAGACAGGGCTATGTAAAGACACATTCCGTAATGTGTTAACTACATAAAAGAAGACACTGTACAGTTTAAAAACAAATCTTACAGTCTTACATTTTAATGTTTTACAGTCTTACATTTTAATGTTTTATTTTAAATGGAGATATATACATGGGGTTAAATGCTTCATAGATAAGAAAAAACTATGCTAGAACCAACTTATCATCATCGTTGCCATCTTTATCATTATCCTCTTCATTTTCCTCTTCTTTATCTTTTTCATCTTCCCCTTCTTCCTTCTTTTTCTTCCTTTTTTCCATCTTAATAGCTCCTTTCCCTTTAGCTCAGTAGGCAGCAATGTCCCTCTTGTATTTTTCCTTCAGATTATCAGCCTTCTTCTGGTAAAGCTGCTTTCATCTGCCACAGTATTATTTCATATCTTTTCCAGTTTCTTTGTATCATAACCAACGGATAGGCCAGGGTATTCTCCTTCGATTTTGGGGTGATACTCAGAACAGGACAAGAAGGCCCAAAGAGGCCTCTTGGGTGCATTAGGATCCTTGAACAACTTCTTTATTTTTCCTTTAGGAGAGATATAGGTTTTCATTTTTCTTTCATAATGGGCCTTGTCTGTCTTTGCCATGTATTCAAATTTTCCTGTCTCTTTATCAGACATCATTTTCTACTTCTCTGTGCACTTCTTAGAAAATTCTGGGACATATTACGGTAATCACCCCTAATTTTCCTATCAACTTAATCTGAAGCCCTTTATAACTTATACTGTCTTATTATGGCTGATCTTATTTGAATCTGGTCTGTTAGATTGCTACTTTGTATTGACTGATTTTATTTAAATGTGTTGTGATGGATAGCATCAAGTCTAAGAGTACAGGCAACTACACTGAAGATGACAAGATTCACTAAGATACCCACTCTGGTTTGATTATTACTTGCTTTTGAAGTCTTATAATGTCTTTAATGCTGTGTTTTTATTAATGTTGTTATATACTGCTGAGACACCATGGTAACCATTGTAGATCACCTTGTATTGCAGTTTTATGTGACTTTTCTGCCTCATGCTTTTCTAGGAATTGTTTTATCTTGCTTTGTTTTGTTTTTCCTGCTAACACAGAAATGATAGATATACACGTAGAGACTCATGCATGTGTAGAGCTTATAAACAGTTTACACGAACCAACTATATATGTCGAAATGAACAACTATTTTGAAGAAAAAGAGACACTACAATACCCAGTGCTGATTCCATAATGTCATGATGTGAAGTCTAGCAAACCTATCACTTTTTGTTCAAAGTGATCTTAACTTGCTTTGCCTTGTCTAAGTTCAACACACATGAAGGTATGGACAGCTGTTTTGAGGAGAATGCGAGACATTATGACAGCCATTCATGGCTTCCCTAATGTCTGGTCTTGAAGACCTGTAATGCCCTCCTCATCCTGCTCAGATCAATTCCATACTAGGTTGT
>PVJX010048047.1:0-11628 GCA_004027295.1 Dolichotis patagonum
TTAAAGGTACAACCTGAAAATGAACTAGTATAACAAATACACATTAGTGAATTCAGGGCTTGTGTCTTGTTATGACAATATATGAGGCAGAACCTGAATATTCACATTGTGAAGAGGAGCATATTTTATGAAGAGAATTAATGAGTGACTTGTCTAATCCCCACCCTACTTAGGTTCATATTGGGGCTTGTGTAGGCTGTAGCAAATTACATTATACTTAATCTCAATGATAGTCCTAGAACATGAGTCTGTTTTTATTTGAATAATTATGATCCATCAAATTTTATAATGTTCTAATTTTGAATACAATGGGTCATTTTGTTTTATATTTTTGTTTGTAAAAGTTTTCCATTTATGTATAAATGTTTATTGTATAAATCAATATTGATTATGAGACATTTCAGAGTTCCCTGTAAAATGTGGGAACACCCCTTTAGTTATCATGCTCCACATCCCTGCAAGTCTGTTCACTTTTCTTAGAGTTACAACAGAAAATCCCAATTGGTCTTAAGTCAGAGGCAAAAGTTGAATTACTATTAGCTAATCTTATTATGCTGTCTCATAAACCATGGGCTCCTAAATTCAAACATATGGTAATATATTCCAAGGAGAAGCCAATTTAATGTGAAATTTCAAGAATACACTAAACGTACTTAAATATCTGAATTAATGAATTGACAAGAATAATTTGACAGAAATATTAAGGCACAAACATGTTTTGAAATGAAAGCTATGTACTATAAATGTGTATTGTACTAATGAATATAGCAGAGGAGACATTTCTTATATTTACAAGATATCATTTCAGCATGATAGATGTCCCTGAAACCTGTTTGTGCTGCTTGCCAACTGTGAAGGTTTAAAGAGAACCGTCAAACACCATCAGCAGAGACACTCTCACTGACTCAACTCTACAGAAGCTGCCTCCTCCATGGGGTTCACAGAAACTGAGACAGAGGAATCATTTCTACTCCTGCTGCAGAGATTCAGATGCAACACTTCCATGCTGACTACAGAAGTGATGATCGTACGCTCAGATATTTTTTGTGCAGATGCATAATAACCTTGACAAGTCAGCCTCTGCGTCCATTTAGAACATTGTTTTATCAAGATACATTTTCTGCAGTCCAGGTTACCTTATCTCTTGTGTTACACATCACTAATGGATGCCACTGTGAACTCCCCAACATTTGATTAGAGAACTCAGTTATTGTATTGTGGAAGGGTGTTAGACTCACCTATGTTTCTTTGTCTTTGCATACTTCAGAACTTCTGCTTCCAGCCCACATGTCGCTAGCTCTTGGTCTGTCTCAATCTCAGAACAACTTTTCCCATTGTGTTTAAATGCGCATACTGCTGGTCTACTCCAAACCTTCCAGATTCTGCCTCTGATACTAATATAATACGCACTCACCTGCCTCTGTACAGTATCCTGGACTCTTGCTGATGTATGATTTCTCGGACACCCAGCATGTTTATGGGACAGCCCATCAGACCTGAGTTATGTGTTTGTGAATCTGTGACCTCATCTCCCCACAGAGCACAATTATCAGCCCACCCTCCCCATTACACTATAGTCTTTGGAAGAATCAAGTGCCCCAGAAAACTATTTTTGTAACTTTCTAATTATTAATATTAATTACAAATTTCTTTCCTAAGGGACTGTTGCAAGTTCAGTAAAATCTTGTTAATCCTCTGGCCAAATGAAAGCTAAGACAAATGAGAATTCAGAAGCAAGAGAGCAGGAAATACTGAGATCTGACATGTGAGATTATGAAAGCAAAATACCTGTGCTTCACAGAATTCTGTGATACTCTGAGAAACTCTTAGAACACACATTTAGTTCTTTCTGAAACTTCAGACTACTGGGCTTCATCATCATTTAATAAATGATCAGAAATATAATCAGAACCAAAATGCAAAGGGGAATTTTAAGAATACAATGTCAGAGAAGAAATGTTCCGTATAATTGTATCATAAATCTTTGGAATAACTGGCACAATTCTATGAAAATAAATCTGGCACTGTACATGGCATATATATTTTCTGACCTGTTTTAAAAAGGGGCCAATAATCTTTAATAGGGCATGTCTGGGTTGAGGTTTGACCTGCAGGTTATGAGAGAAGTACAGCATGAGTGGTGCATGTTTAGTAATGGTTAGAGCTTCTGCAAACATTAAATCACTGAGAATTCACTCACAAGGTGCATGGCCAACCGAAGAGAGTGGAATTGACTTGTTTGGATAAGGGAGCACCGGGGTGTGGGATTGGCTCCCAGGTAAGATGACCATGCAACTGCCATGCTCCCTGGTATAAAGAGAGAATCTTTAAGTACAGCCTGGCAAAGTCAGAGCAGCACCTGTTTTCAGAGCATTTTTAAAGGTTTAGAAGAAAGAGTGAGGAAAGTTCCTATGACATAAAGTTCCAATTGTGTCCCCACTAATATGATTATATAAGGGTTTGGTAATGAGGATGTTGTTATTGATACATTGTATCAACTTGAAAGTTTAATGGAGTGACACATCAGGATGCCAGCTTCCTCATTTTGTAAAATCCTCATTCTGTGCAAGAGATGGGAAGGGGAGATGGTGTGCGTGCTAAACCAATTCTAGGAGGTGGTAGCCTGCTTATTATATAAAGAAGGAAAAGAGGCTTGGTTCAGCCCTCCTTCCTGATAAGGGGCCACAGTGCAAGCTAGCTGCAGGCAAGCTGGGAAGTCAACCAGTCTCCTGAGAGCCACTCATGTTGGAACTTAGGGCACTGAACAAGAAAGCAACATGCCCTCCTTCCTGGTAAATGGCCCTGGTTCAAGCTAGCAGCAGGCCATCCAGGAAGTGAACCCAATAGCATCTCCCATCAGCCAACTGGCACACAGGCTGAGAATTAAACATCTCATCCACTCCCATTAGCAACTGGGTCCAGGGGCCTCAGCATCTCTTGGGAGGATGACAGTATGCAATATAGTAGTTATGGGGGAATTTCCTTTACCTTCTCTTTGAAGGCTAATACTGTTTTCACTCTTTTGCTTTGTTCTGATTGTTTTGCTCTATTCAATATTCTATTTTGATAGGTTTTATAGTACTCTGTATTTGGTTTAATTTTGCAATACTTGAATGAATGGACAACAACTGTGAAGATAATAAGATATACTATGTTACCTATTACCATTATCCAGGTATCCTGCTGTGATGTTCTGTACCAGTTTCACTACATTGTCTCAATTGTCTTTGTCTGTCTTATTCTGTTGTATTTTACTATCTTCAAAATAAAAAAGAGGCTTGCTTCCTCCACTGAGAATTGCTCTTGCCACTTTTATTGTCTTCTGCCAGCTTAAAGAGTTGTCCCTGTGCCATGGCACCCTGTTTTGCAGCCAGCTGATTATGGACTGAAACCTCCACAAACTGTGAGCTAAATAAACCTTTCCAGTTATCATGTTGGGCATTGGGTATTTTATGTCAGAAGTTTGAGAAAACTAATTAACATAGAGGGCAAAGCCAGGAAACCAGTGATGGAGGAAACCACACTGAGAGAATAGAGATGTCGCTGTTTTGTGGATGGGGTGAGAATCTGAGAAATTATTTGGATACCACTGGGAGTGTACTTGTGAAGAAAAATACCCAGATAGGTGGCATGGAAAAGAGATTCAAACATCAGACCCAGACACATGGCAACGGTTTCTGACAACCTGCTGAAGGAGTAGGCAACCACTATGTTTAAAGGATTTATAAGAGAGGCTGGAGAGGTGGTGATCTTTTACATACTGGATAAGTTGGGAATCAGATAGGTGGAGGGATAGTAAATCACAGGGAAGTGTCTAACCAAAATTGTGGAGACTACCTCTGAGCCTTTGTGGCCCAGGTCAGCTGTTTGGACTGACAAATGGCAGGGTCTAACCAGGTAAGGGTGGAGAGAGGTTATGAGGAGGGATGCAAGGAATAATGAAGAAAGCATCCTTTGAAACTAGGATTGAGTAGAGAATAGTAGACAAGAGAGTAGGAGATAAATAATGAATTGGTTGGAGCTACAGGATGGATAGGACACCCTATTTGATTAATAGCACAGAATTCCTAGGCCAATCTGTATGTGCCATCTTTCTTAAACACAGGGAGAATGGGAGTATTATAGCAGACAGTAACCCCCAGCAGTATACTTCAGTTTCTTGTAGTTACCATTCTTTAGGTAAGCTCCAGTATATTTCATTTTCTATTATTAGTCCCTCTTATTTCTATTTCCCAGAAATGACTGGACACTAAGATGCATGGCTGGTCACTATGGTGCACATTGTACGAGCCATTCCGCTATGGACATACCACTCTGAGAATGTACTCTGCTTGTAATACAATGAAAAACGTGTCTCCTTTAGCCTTCAGGGCCTGATTTATTTCTTGTGTAACTTCAGTCAGGCTCAGTGGTACAAATAAAGCTGTGCACTGTTTCCAAACCTTCTCAAGTGTTGTCCATTTCCCAGATCCCGTTTTCCCTGCAATGTCTGTACTGGCCTTTCAGGACTCCATGTGGAGTCCTTGGGCCTACATGTGGAGCTGGGAGCGCTCTACTGGTTATTTGAAGTGAGTTAATACCCTCAAGATTTTCTCAAAATCATCTTGGAGGCTCAAATGACAGGTTTCTGCTCAAAACTAGTGGACCACCAGACCCAAAAGAGGGAGAAAGAACACTGTCTGATCTCTTCATCCGATAAGTTAAGAGGTAAAGGGACACCCCAGTCTGTCTGTCAGACTATTTATATCATTGTTTTCAATATTGGTAAATGTTATTATTTGTCCCCCCAAATAGTTTCCCAAGTGTAAGCCTCACTTTTTATTTGCTCCTTTCTTGGATTTATTGCCTTGTTCTCTTGCATCCCTGTGTATTTTCTCCCCCATGGTAGATTTCTGTCTCCAGGTATCTCATCACTCTCTTCCCCGCTGTCTGGCTACATTCCCATTCTTTTACTTTGGTGACCCCTCTGCATGAATATCACCCTCTCCATTCTTCTCGCATGCTCTTGTTCCTTCGGGGTTTCTGTTTTCTCTTCTTCTGCACAATGCTTTTTCCCATGCCTCCTCCGCATCCTGCCTCTAATTTTAAATTTTAATGTGTTCTTCCTCATTTTTATGTCTTTGTCTTTCAAGCAAATTTTAGAATTCAATATTTCTCTTCCCTTGTTTCCCTTGTGGCTGTTCTCTTTTCTCCTCTCTCTTTTCTTTCTTTCTTTTTTTTTGCTTTTTTCATTATCCTTCAATATTTCTTCTCTTCATGTTTTATAGCACTCCTTTATCTCTCTCTACACACACACACACAGACACTTGGCATGCACACACGTTCTCTTCCTTGTCAGTCTACACTTTTCCATGTGTTTTGATGTTACCACTTTTCCTTTCTTCTTCCTCTTTCTGTTCCTTCCTGCACCCATACTTCCTGGATTCTGACTCTGATTTCACTTTGTTCTCTTTCTCTCCAATGTCCCCTCTTTCATCCCTCTGCCCACATCTACTTTCTTCCCCTCTGGCTCTTCCCCATGTTCCCATGCACTGTCGGTCTCTTCTGACTCCTCTTCTGCCTCACCTTATATCTATGTCATTTGATATTTTGCTTTTCACTGCCAATCCCTTCCATCTTTCTATGGCATCTCATGATGTACCTCTTTTCTCTCTTTGTTTTTTTCCAAGTATCCTTCAAATGTCTCTCTCATATTACATTTTCCCTTACAAGACATTTCCAAAAAGTACCATCTCAGAATTGGTGTAAGAGAAATACCAACAAAATTAAAGTGATAAAAACAGTGTTTACTTAGATACTTGAAACCCAAATTAACATAGGCTCTCTTTCCACTTTATTCAAAATCAGTCAAACTTCAAAGAAAACAATCTCCTGTGAGTCCTTCCTGGGAAATGAAGGATCATTTCACTTGTCCTGTGTTTATAGAGTGTGAGGTGAAATGTAGCCACATGGACTTTCATACTGACATGTAAAAACACACATACATACAGAAGGACAGTTAGGAGGAGATGTTTACACAGAGCACTTACACAAATAGTCTCCCATGGAAACATAGTTATGGACAGAGAGCACACAAACAGTTTATGCTCAAAGTTGTCTTTATACTCAATAAAGAAATCACACTGTTCATATTGTATTACATATAATCTAATATTCAACTGCCCTAGACACACATGAAATAATGATTATAATAAAGGTTTCATAAACACATCCTCTAAGATGAATATTTACTCAAGATTCACTAATATAAAATAATTTGAGGCTTTTATTACAGGTTAGGTCACAAAATAATTTTCATTACAATATGAATCATATGAAATTGCAATGCCAATAGGTAAACACATGAAAGACCAGATAGACACAGTTGCTAAAGCATATGGATAGATACACTGACAGAGGTATAGGAATATTTACACATAATATAGATAAAAATCAAAATATTTTTATAACAA
Organism: Dolichotis patagonum; assembly: GCA_004027295.1. NCBI lineage: Eukaryota > Metazoa > Chordata > Mammalia > Rodentia > Caviidae > Dolichotis > Dolichotis patagonum. The sequence continues at coordinate 6,453 of PVJX010048047.1, forward strand.
TATACATAAAATTTCACACAAAATGAACATTGTGATATATTTATGCTTTCTTATGGTAAAGGGATAGAACTAGAAACTTGAAAATGAATTTAGAAGTTTTAAAAAGCCTTAAATTTGACAAAGTAAAATTTTGAAAGATAAAGTCAAGGAAGAAACATTTTTATGATTTGATCCTTTTTTGAGAACTCTGTAAAGGTCTCAGTACTGACCTATGTTGTTTCTGAGTTCCTTCACAAGTTCCTTGGCAATTCCCCAGAGTGTTCCCCAGACTGCTCTCATTCTTAGATTTCAGAGAGATTTGCACCTACGTTCCTGAGAGATTTGTACCACCTCCTTGTCACCACACTTCTTGAAAATGCAGCAAACTTCAGAGAACAATCACTGCAGAAAGCAGGCCTCTCAAACACAGAGAATGGAGAGGGCTGCTTATCATGGTCTCTAGGATTTAGAGAGAATGACCAAGAAGTGTGCCACAATTTATGAGAATCAAGTCTGTGGACTTTATGTCATGTCCACTGAAGTACAGAGAAATGTTCTGAATTAAGAGAGAGAGAGAAATTCACCATGGCTCAAATGATCACCTGGACTATGAAGATGGTACCAAGTTTAATATGCATGGAGGAAGCCAGCCAACAACCCCTGCGAATCAGCAGAAGCCATACTAGCTGTAGAGGAAGCCTATCAAAAATACAGCCAATTAGACATTTTAGTAAGCCATACAAGAAACATAGGGCCCAGAATGAGAAGCTCTAGATAGCACCTCCCTTAAACCTACCAGCACAAGGGCTGCCAATCAGGAACTGCCCACTCCCCTGCTAAGAAATTGGCTGGTTTGGAGGATAGGCTGAGTTGACAGTAATCCAGATACAAAAAGCAACTGAAGGCTTATATTGATTGGCTACATTGGAGGCCTGGGGCTGGTGTTACAGTAATCTATTGGGAGGATAACAGTATCCAACAGAGCAAATATGGGCATTTAATTCTGTCTTGTTTTTAAAATTCAATATTGTTCTCAATGGTTTGCTTTTTGCAATTTAAACTTCTCTATCAACTGAGATAGGAATAGATATAGGGAGATTCCCCAGGGGGTGCAAATCACGTGTGAAACATGGACATCATCTAGACATGAGAAAAGAACTTTTATAAAATTTGCTAGAAAATTATAAGTCTTCTAAAACATTTGACAGGAGTACTGTTGCAAATTTTTGTTGCAGTTCAGTTAAGTATACATCATAGATTCAGTTTGTGGAAGTGTTTAAAAACATAAGGCTTGGGCTGGGGATTTAGCTCCATTTTTACAATTCAGTTATAAAAATCCTGATATCCATATGCCATTTTTATCTGATAATTTCTCTTTCATTAATAAATGATAATTTTTCTGAATAAAGTGTTTTTCACTGGGAGTTTAGTCATTCAGTCTTTCTGTACATCACTCTACCAGGCTTGCAAGTTGTTGTTTCCCTAAACACATATTGATAATTGTTCAGCAGTATTCTTGTGGGTCTTTTCTTTTTTATCAATTGTAGATTTCTTGAATCATAATTTGTCTGCTTTTATCAATCTTGACATTGCAAGAAATGCACATGTACCTACTACTCCCCAGAAAGTACGTAATCATGTTCTGCAAGCATGTACAAATAAAAAAACAAAAATCAAACATTTTACTGTTTGTAAACAGTAACAATGCAACAATGTTACATTGTAAAATGTAACAATGTAGGTTGTTGTTGTTGCCATTATGGAAAATAAGATGGAGATTCCAGAAGGAATTTAAAATAAAACTAAAACTATGATATATACTGAAAAGCCTTCTGAGTGCATATATATATATATATATATATATATATATATATATATATATATGAAAACATCACAAGCACTATCGATTTTCAGTACTGTTCAGCTGTGATTTCTAGCAAAGATGAAAACTCCAGTTTGAGGCGTCATTATCACATGATGTTTTGTGTTTGAAATTTATGATCTGGAGCAGTGGCTTCATGGTTTTCATTCTGTACAGGCACAAGCAGCGAACACAGCGCATTCAAAGGCACAAAAGCTCCTCAAGAGCTTCCCCTGAGACCAGAGCTTCTTAAAGCATCCTCATCCTTGTCTGTGCCTTTGTATCCTTCTATGCCCTGTCTTACATCATGAATGTTTGGTTTTCTCTTTATGACAAAACTTCTTCGTGGCTGGTTAAAGTTGCTAAGTAAACCAGTCTATTTTGCCCCACTGCTAGTCCATTCATTCTCATGATGCGTGAACAGTGTGTATGTAGGTCCATGTGGAAGAAGAGAGCACACATCTCACCTCATGAGAATAAGTCTAATTTTCTTTTCTTCAGTACTATATGCATTTGTCCATGCCAAAGCCCAAGGCATAATTTTCAGCTAGTATTATAGTTGTGGGAGATAAAATATGATAATTAGAAATTTTTGTAATCATCTGCAATTGAAAACAATTCTAAAGGAAATAAATTTTAATATTTATGATTAGTAAAATTTTATTATGCAGTTAGAGGACTGTGACCTCCTTAATCACTGCCTTTCTTTCTTTCTATCTGTCTTTCTAACATTTTTTATTCTCTGTGTTTTTCTGTATGAAAAGTTTTTTTACCAGTCCCAATTAAATATTTTTAATTTAGTTTTGTCAATGGGTTATGTGTGCCACATATGTAATGTGTGTATATATATATATATATATATATATATATATATATATATATATATAAACATATATACATATATATGTATAATGACTATATATTTATGTGAATTTTGATGCTTTTAATAGTCTTTTATTACTCTCTCCTCATTAAGCTTTTGGATTTCTATCTTTTAATCATGTACGTCAGATCCAGTTTTATATTTTGTACCATAAGTACAGTCTCTTGACAGTTTTATTTGAACTATTCTTTTACAAATTCATTATCCTTTATGCCAGTTATCTAAACTCTTTTTTGGAAGGACTTTGTTTTATTGTAACATTTTTGGCAACAGTTTGGAGATGGAGCTTAGTGCCAGCCCCCATGCTTGGTCCATGTAATGACTTGGATTCAATCACCAGCACTGGAAAAAGCAACGTTCACTTATGAGACAATGACAAAAGTTCAGGAGCACAACCATTACCTGTTAAGCTACTTTACTGTGGTGTGGTTAACATTCAAAACTAAACACTGTGTTGTGCATAAATGGATGCACTTGGAAGCAATAACAAAAAAGATACATCTTGAAAACCAGTGCCATTCAAATTGGAATCAATTTGAAATCTTGGCAATGTGAGTAGAGGTGTTCAACTTAGTTCTGTGTACACAAAGAAAAGCAATAAATCTTTATTTTGTCAACAAATGTTTCCCATAGAATGTGTGTATTTTCTTGGATTTCACATTTCCATTCATTTTCTTTGGTTTCACTCTTCCATTCAGTGAAAGCCTCACAGTTTTGTGACATGTGTTACCAGAGATCATTTCTGTATTCTGACACTCCACACCTTGCAAATCCTTGGTTCTTCCCTTGTCTCATCATTTCTCCCCACCTTGATATGAAAAATCTCACTGAAGTGTGTAATCATCAGATGGTTAGTATTAAAGAGCCTTTTAAATATGAAAATTTTATGACAAAAGTTACACATCACCTCCACTAGATTCTTCTTGACATGTGTTGACCTTTTTGCTTGGCTTTTCTTTTGCTCATGGTGATAGTGAATGAGATCTTCCATCATGGAAAATTTTACACAATGTGTTGTTTCTAATCACCCACCATTCAGTTTTCTTCAGAAACTGTATTGGATATCTTATCTTCAATAAGGACCTCTGGCTTTCTCTAATCCTCCCTCCCCTGCAAATCAGTATTCTCTCCTCTTTTGTAGGTTTGCTATTTGAATATTCTACCTCCATCTGAGATCATATAGCAATTTAAATAAATTTCTGTGCCAGATTTATTTTGCTTAGTGCAATATCTCTGAATCATACTATATTTTTTGTTGCAAGGTTTTCTTATATTTTAAGACTGGATGCTAATCAGCTGTAAAAGCAAAAGAAATATTTTTTATTATCTCTTCTTCAATGAAGACTTAGATTGCATCCCTGTGTTGGTTATGGTGAATTACATTTAAATAAAATTAGAATAAAATATGCCCTTGAGACCCAAATATTCATTCCTTTACATAAATACCCAGAGCCTGGATTACCACATCAAATGACAGGAATTTTTTTAATTTGCAGAAAAATCTCAATAGTATTCCTTAGCAGAAACAATAATTTCCCCCCAGACAAGTGCTATCTGTGTTAGTCTTCTGGCTCATCTGTGTTTTTGTGCTGACTCTTCCTAGTTTACGAAAAGTCATTTTTATTTTGTGCATGGCTGACTAATAGAGAAACAAAAAAAATACGCAGACTATAGATTCTGTTATGTAGTGTGTTATAGGAAGTCCTCAGTGGTACAGGCAAGTCCCTGCTGATGTGGTTACTGTCCTTACTCAATATTCTATGTGCTTTTCATGACTTGGACCAGTGATTTAAAAGTCTTTATTCTATACTAACACAAGAGTGGGTTACATGTCCATGGGAACAATCTGGCCCCCAAATCCTCCCCTGAGTTTGCAGTCAGTAAATCCCACCTTCCCTCCCAACTTGAGCTATATCCACAGCCTTTCTATGTTCACTATGATGGAAGAACTAAAAATTACATGTACCTGTTTCAATCTGGCATCATACATGAATTCCCTTTTATGGCTCTACCTCTTCCTGCTCAAAAGATAGGACATTGGATCTGAGGCATTGGCATTACCAGAGAGACGGTCAGAAGTGATATACTCACAGTACCCACTGAATCATTTCCTATACTTTAGAAAGACTGACAGTTCATTATTTTATACATTAAATGAGATGAATATATTTATATTCACCATTTCATTTCTACTTGCATTGTGTATGCAATTGATCCTGTATGATATGATACTAACACTCACAGTACACATGTCTGTATTCCATGAAAGCTTATTACATGTTCTGGTCTCAATGATCTCATGCCATTCTATTTCTAAACACTCAGAGAATACATTGAAAAAATTTTACTCCATGAAAAAATCTATTTTGAGTAATTCAGTTCATTCATCTATATCAGAACATTTTCCATGTCTTGGCAAATAACTCTGGATTGGGCTGGTAATCATGGTTGAA
>PVJX010048048.1:0-11530 GCA_004027295.1 Dolichotis patagonum
TTTTTTCCTTGGAATACTGTATGGTTGCTACCCTTTATTCTGTTTTATTTTGTTTTGTTTTTTCCTCTTTAAATAAAATTATAAAAAAAAATAACCTGAGGCTATGGAGGCATCCTCTAAAACATAATGTTAAATATTAAAAAATTTATCTCATGATGTTAGTCATTTTATTTTTTAATAGAAATAAATTTTATTTTATTGTTTTGTTTTTTCAGAGTCCTGCTATCTAGTTGAAGTTGGCTTCCAACTAACTCACAGTAATCCCCCTGCCACAGGTTCCAGAGTGCTGGGATTACAGGTGCGCACAGCCACACCCTGGGGCTAGTTTGTTTGTTTACTTTTTGTTTTTTGAGACAGACCAGTTGCTTTGTAGTGCAGACTGGCCTTGAGTTCACTATGCATCCCAGCATGGCCTCAAACTCACATCAATCCTCCTGCCTCAGGCTGCCAAATACTGGCATTACAGGTGTACACCATCATATCTGGTGATGTTAGCCATTTTAATAAAAAAAATTTTAGTAAAATTTATCCAATAAACGAAATATTCAGAACCAAGAGATGTACATATAAGTTTTATGGAAAAAAATAAACATGTAAATAACAAATGAAAAATCTATAAAGAATTTTTGAATACTGATATACATTATACTATCAAGTACAAAGCCAAGTATTAAGCATCCATTTCAAGATAACACATCAGGGCCGGGGATTTAGCTTAATGGCTCAAGCACCTGCCTGGCAAGCGCGAGGTAGTGAGTTCGATCCCCGGTACCAAAAAAAAAAAAAAACAACAACAACAAGATAACACATCAAAGAAACATAATGGCCAACTACAAATACTTTATCTATAAAGATCACAAGTTTAGCCTCAGAAACTTATTTCTTAATTACTTGACACGCTACCACAAATAAAATATGAAGAGGCTAGGGATATAGTTCAGTGCTCTCAGGGTTAAATCTCCAGTACACTACAGAGAGGGCAGGGCTGGGCAGGGTGAGGCGGGGCGGGGCAGAGAAGGAAAGAAAAACAACAAAAGATAATTTATACTTGGGTTCATAACACAGACAACGAAAAGAGAAAAAGGCATAAGTTTTCAAAATAGTCATCCTGTGTATCTTTATTGCTGGATTAGCCAATGATCTTATTTATCTCAGGCTATAAAGTGATAAATACCCATTTTATAATATTCTTTAGGTTTCCTAAACTAGCTATACTCAATCATAAACCTATAATCCAAAGATCATTGTAAATGCACATACACAAATGTATAAAGTTTGTGCCTCTGAAATAATCTCATACACTAGTTTCTATGATTTTCATTCTAATATATTTCCTATATATTTGATACTGATTCTTAAATGCTTTAATAGCCACAAAAAAAGCATGCTTGAGATCAGTAAACTTTTTTCAAGAGTCAAATAACAACTATTTCAGGCAATGCCACAGGCATTGTCTGTGTCCTAACTAGTCAACTCTGCCCTTAGAACACAAAAACAGCTATGAACAAAATGCAAACAAATGACATGACTTAATAGATACTGTGAAATTCCAGGAAGAAAATGTTCATGTGGGAAGAAGAGCTAGTGGCGGGATGAAAAAAAAAGAGAAAAAAATGGAAACAAAGCTTTTGTAAATAAGAAAGAGAAGAGAGAATAAAGGGAGATTAGGTGAATGGGGAAAAAATAATCAAGTTATATCATGTACAGATACAAATTCCCTGTGATCATTATGTATACCTAAAATGTATCAGTAAAATTAATTTTAAAAGACAAAACACTCAAAATGACAATTTAAAAATGGAGAATGCATGTGAACGGACATTTCTCTGAAGTGCTCACATTAACAATATTCATGGGATCCAAAAAATGGCAATAACAGAAATGTCCATCTATTGATCAACACATAAACAAAATGATGTATCAATACAATGAATAACATTCAATACTAACGCTGTACCTTGTACTAATGCAAACTAGAACATCAGTATCACAGCCAGTGAATCCTGGATTATACTCATTTGTACCTCTCTCCCTAAGAATACTCATCAAGAAGAAACATAATGGCATTAGAATATATTTTCCTTCCTCTAAACTTAGGGCTAAGGCCAATACAGATGAAGGAATTCTGTAATCACATTTCACTTTAAAGAGCAAATGTGTTCCTTCTTCACTTCCACCTCCTTAGTTTCTACCGTACTATCCTTATCCTTGTTCTTAGAACTTTGTCTATACCATTGCTCTTTCCTAACACGTCCTTCAATTGCCTAGGTCAATATACCCACTCTCAAGGGCTAGTTTCAATATCAACGCAAATAAGGTTGCCTGCATCAATTCTCTGATCCATTCCGTTTCTATATGATGAACTGCTTTCACTACAACATAAATAACTACTTTATTTCCCTCCATTTCACATGTTGTAATTTTGTCTTGCCTGTCTTGCTTCTATCTCCACTAAAAAAACTAAGGTCAAAGAATATATATATATATATATATATATATATATATATATATATATATATATATCTCCCAGTAACACAGGAATAACAACAATAAAAACAAAGCAAATGTTCACTCAGCAGTAGTTATATGTGCTAAATGACTGACTGAGGCACACAATGCCATTTTCTTGGTTGATGAAATGTTTTGTTCACTTCATTTCATTTGTTCCCCAAAAGTCTGCATTTGCAATAAATCCTAGCATCCTTGTTTTACAGAAATATTAAGAAATTTTCTTCTAAGTATACTATAACTTAATGGTAAAGATAGAATTGTAATACAGTTCTTCTGACATCTAGCCCAGGGCTCTCTACCCTACATAATGTTACTTGAAGGGGAATAAAATACATTTATCATTAAGGATTTACTCTCCTAAAGAACTTCAGTCTAATTCACACAAATTCCACAGTAAAACAGATCTCAAGGTTTCTCAAGGGAAGTTTCCCTCTCCAAACTACTACTGGAATAACAGGTACTGTTAACATTAGACATTATTACTGCGAACACTACAAAGTACTCTCTTGCATGTGATATCATTTAACCCTAACAGCCTGATAAGAAGATTCAGAGATATGGATTATCATCTCTGGATTCAAAGCACTGTGTGTTTGTGGCCATTACAGGCCACAGGGCTTAATAAGTAATAGAGCTAAAGCTCAAATCCAGAACATCAGACTCAAACCATGTCCACTTCCCAGTTTTCCTCAAAATGTAGTAACTCATTTTGCATTCATGGTCTGTAGCTGTTTCTCAAAAGTGATAATTAAATATGAACATGAGTTCATAGGTCCATTCTACAAGTCAAATCTTTTGGTAGAGTTGTTGAGGTCTTTTATGTAGACTACCATGTCATCTGCAAATAATGACAGTTTAACGTCTTCCCTTCCTATCCTTATTCCTTTTATTTCTCTCTCTTGTCTCATTGCTTTGGCTAATGTTTCCAAAACTATATTGAATAGGAGTGGTGATAGTAGACATCCTTGTCTGGCTCCTGATTTTAGAGTGAAAGCTTTCAGGTTTTGTCCGTTTAATATGAAGTTAGCTGTTGGTTTGCCAGAGACAGCTTTTATTAGATTGAGGTAAAGGCTATCTATTTCATTTCTGTAAGGTTTTATCATAAGTGAATGCTGGAATTTATCAAAAGTTTTTTCTGCATCTACTGAGATGATCATGTGCCAAGACTAAAACTAGAATCATATCTACAATTATGCATTAACTAAAGTTGAAATGGATCAAAGATCTAAATATGAAAACAGAAGCACTAAATCTACTGGAAGAGAAAGTACGTAAAAATTTTGAAGACATTGGGGTAAGCAGAGAGTTCATGAACAAAACCCAAACAGCACAGGAAACACTTCAAAGAATCAGCAAATGGGATCTCTTCTTACTAAAAAGCTTTTACACATCAAAAGAAATCACCAACGAAGTGAAAAGAAAATTCAGAGTGAGAAAAAATTTTAGACAACTGCCCCTCAGCCAAAGGACTTATATCTAGAACATATAGAGCATTGAAAAAAATCAGACTCCCCAAATTCAAAGACTCAATCCAAATATGGGCAGCTGAAATGAATACGCACTTCTCAGATGGAGAATGGCAAAATGGCCAAAATGAAAAAATGTTCTCCATCATTGGTCATTCGAGAGATGCAAATTAAAACAACACTGAGATTACATCTCACCCCAGTAAGAATGGCTATCATCAAGATATCAACCAATAACAAATGCTGGAGAGGCTGTGGGGAAAAATGAATTCCTCTCTGCTGTTGGGAGTGTAGACTGGTACAATCACCATGGAAATCAGTGTGGAGATTCCTCAAAAAACTGAGTAGAGGTTCCATGTGACCCAGTTATTCTCTTTCTGAGTATTTTCCCAGAAGAATTAAAAACAACATACCACAGCAATATATGTGCACTCATATTTACAGCAACACAATTTGTAATAGCTAAATCTTGGAAACAACCCAAATGCCCATCGACTGAGCAATGGGTAAAAAATATGCGTTTTATACAATGGACTACTACTCAGTTATAAAGGAGGATAAATTTGAGACTTTCATAGGGAAATGGATGCAAGTTGAGACCATACTCACAAGTGAAATAAATCAGACTCTCATGTGTAAACCTCATATTATCTCCCTAGTGTAAGAGGCTGAAAAAGTAAGACCCAACAACAGATATTGTGAAATGGGGAAAAAAAAAAAACTGTTCAAAAGAAAAGAGAAACTGGGATAGGAGAAAGGAGAAAAGAAGGAAGGGAAAAAGGAAAAAAAATATATATATATATATACACACACACAAAATAGTTAAGATAGTTATACTACTAACTGCTATTAGTTCACTGAAAACAAAGGTTTGTGCCCATATCGTTTGATCAATTTTTCAGGCTTATATCTTGTAATATGAGCAACTACTTTGAAGACAATATGCAACAGACTAACCATTGTTATTCTTCTGGAATCTTGTTTTGAAATTTTGTAACATTGGTTTTACTGCTTTTAAAATATAAATAAATACATATGTACATACATACATAAATGTATGTCAAATCTACGAAAGCACTCGTTGGCAAGGAGGGACAATATTTTTCATACATTTTCAGGTTTATGGCCTCCTGATTAAAAGCCCTATTCAACAATGTAAGGTGAAGACAGACGATAATGTATGACTGTCAGATGTTTCAGTGTACAGCAGACAGCACAGAATAAACCATATAAGTATTTATCTGAGTGACTGCAAACAGAACAGTAGAAGAGATTCCTGTAAGACACATATTTTTGTACTAACAGAAACACAGGAAAGTCATTCACACAGAAGGCACAAACCAATAAATATTTACTGAACTTTGCAGCAGGCTAAGACCCTTACCTGATATTACTGTTTAACCTTAAAGCATTTAAAGATGTTATTATCAGTTTTTTAGTTTGCCAAAACTCAAAGCTCATAGCCAGGTAAAAATTTAAATTCAGATAAATCTAAACTGGATGAACCTGGTTTTTAAATATAATCACCCAAATACATTTGATATTATTAAATGTTAAAAGAAAAGGGAAAAAAATATGAGGCAAGGAAAAAAAAGTAACTGGGTATCAAAAGCAGGAGATCTCTGCAGGAAGGAAGAGCAGGAACTAACATTAATAACCCACACCATAATCTATAAGACAGCAGAAGGAACACAAGCGTCTTACAACGCATTCAACTTTTAATTCCAACTCCAACTCATTAATTATCGCCAAACTAACCCCATAAACTTTCTGGACCACAGTTTCCTCATCTATGAAATGACGGCTATTGGACAGCATGAAAGACATTTCTAAATTCCTTCAGAATTTTCATAGCACTATCACGCATATTATTTTCATTTCACTCTAATGAGCAATAACTTTGTTGTATTCACTGCTGTAACCCTAGCACCTGGCTGCTACAAAGTTGGCTCAAAACAGTAGCTGAATAAACAGTAGTTGAACAAATAGATGGATTTGGTCCTCACAATAAGCCACTGAGGACAAATAAGACATTATCATATTTACACTTATTTTACATAGGGGGGAAATCAAGGTTCAAAGACATTGGTTCCATAGCTAAGTGGGAGATCTACAATACAAATTCAAGCTCTCAAATTACTAATTTCAATCTTTCTCCAGGTCTAAATTTTGTTACATTTTAATCCACTTTTAAGCAGTCAAGACAAAAGAGTAGAGAATTCTTATTACTATCCTTCTGTGAAAAATAATCAATAGGATAGTGTTACTATAGAAAGCAATTAATGAATCATTACTTAGGAGACCTCTCTAAAAAGAAAATCTAACATTCAATAATGTTCATATGAAATACAAGAATGTGCATATGAAATACAAGAGATAAAATCCCAGTTATGACATCTGATTAAACCAATTATACTTTCTATGTTTCAAAGTGACTTTATCTGTAATTCTTATTGGTTGTATTGCAGATGCTTGGTCCTAACTGTAAGGAATGCAAATCTATTTCTATAATTAAGATTATTAACATTTCAAACCATGAAGTTAACATAGGATCCCCTCAATGACCTAAGTTGAGAAACTTATTTCATTTCTCTCCTTCCCAGGCCCCAGTTTAAAGCTTTAGGATCAATTAACTTACAGAGGAAAAAGTCCTGACAAAGCAGCATATCTAGGCACACAGCGCAGAAACCCATTACCAGCACTGGGGCAAAGCTCTATTCTCAAGGACTCTCAGAATCATAAGACTGTCTTCAAGGAACCTAGGGGTCAATTCTACAAATTTAAGAGCCTACACCTCTAGACTGCAGGGAAATCTTTGTTGTATGCTGGACATTAAAATCAAGACTGCCAACTTTTCCAAACAAAATCCTTTCTTTATGGGCCAGGGTTTACCTCAGCGGCACCAGCGCCTGACTGGCAAGTGCTGGATTGTGAGTTCGATCCCAGGTACCCCCACACACACACATACAAAAATCCTTTCTTTCAAAAATAATTTCTGGAGCACAACTTTTTCCTTTCATGTAACACTGTTAATTAAAAGGTTTCAAACACAAGAAAAATCAAAGTCAGTATTAACTTCAATACATACGAAATGGCCCTCTGCCTCTCCCCTTAATCAAGTACAAAGATATTTGTCAGAATATTTTTATCATAAGGGAAGCCATACATATTTGGTGTGCAAGTGAGCATTTTAGCATATTTCACCAGAAAACTGGCTTACGACAAAACTCATCAAAATATACTTTTCTTAAAAAAAAACAAAAAACCGAATGCTCGCCACAGTCTTATATTCTTTTGATTTCTTCTCTCTTCATAAGGACTTTTCCCAGGTAGATGCCAATGTTAAGAGAACAGTTAGACTGAAATTACAGTGAAGAAGAACAGTTATACCAAAACCAGTCTATTTTCATAACACCCAAATAAAACAAGAGCATCCACAGAACAGAGTGAAAAAGGTATTAATAAGTGGAATAAAAATTTTATAAGTCACCTATCTAGGCCCTGTATGCAAAAAACTGACTTACAGACAGACTGCAGGGCTATCTCAAGACTAGGATTTAAAGTTTGTAAGGGTTCCAGTTCTGTAATTTGGAAGTTATCATACATTATAACAGACTGTTCTATTTATCTTTTAATTAATAACTCTCCCCCCTATATCAATAGGTACTTTCTCTATTGGAATAAAGAATACATCTAAATTTTTCTGCATAAATACAATGCAGCAATCTTACCTAGTAGCAAACTGAATGAGTGCATTTTGAAGAACTTGCCTAATTTCAAGAAGAAAAGATTCATCATCACTGAGTGTATAATACCAATACTGGACATAATCTCTCAAGGAAAATTGGATAACCTGTAATAAAAAGATTGAAACACTGAAAAACATTATAACATTTCAAGATTGAGATAAACAATGTAAATTAAAAGCAAAGATAAATACCTGCCAACTTATATTTTTCTTTTCATCCTAAATTATAATAGTAAATACCTGCCTGCCTTACAAAAACATCAACATACTAAAAACTATTATAATTTTTTAAAAATTATTTTGGTATCCCAATTCATTTAATGCCCAACTCTTTTAAGCATTAAAACATTACCAAACCCTACCCAAATTCAGGTAAAGAAAGTTCAGAGAAATAAAATATTCAATTTTATACATTTTTTTTCAATTCCGTACATTTTAAAAATAGTTTTAGTCGGGCCGGGAATTTAGCTCAGTGGCTTAAGTGCCTGCCTGGCAAGTGCAAGGTCATGAGTTCGATCCCTGGTACCAAAAAAAAAGTAAAAATAGTTTTAGTCAGCTGATGGAATGAGACACAAAATAATGCTGATGGACCCTAATTTTCAAAACAAAAGTTTTTTCAAGATCATATCAGTGGGCCAGGGATTTAGTTCAGCAGCATAAGCGCCTGCCTGGCAAGTGCAAAGTTGGGAGTTCGAGTCCCAGTACCAAAAAAAAAAAAAAAAAAAATCATATCAAAAGATCTAACTACAAAAATGACACAGTTCATTTTATTTTACTACTACTTTTAGCACAACCAACAGTAGTCAGTCCATAAATACCAATGTATTAATTATATATTGAATATACTGAACTTTTATAAATTGGATGAACTAAATATTGGTTTATTTATAAAATATTAAAAATTTGAAGTACACATTTATAATGATCATATAACCAAAAATATCAACAAAAAAGTTTTGTGGAGAATAGAACTGATTCCAATTTTCAAGCACTTTTTAATCAAACCAAGTACTTTCATTTTTTTAAAATGTGACAAAATTAATAGAAAGAATCTGATTTGTATAACCACTAAGCTTATTCATCAGCAAGTTATAATTTTATACTTTTAATGATGTTATGAGAAATACCATCTAATGTCACCAAAATTTTTTCTAAATGCAGATACAATTAAAAGGATTTTATATTAAATGAACCGCCTCACTATGCCTGCTTAGTACATAAGACAGACAGGGCATGCTTGTAGTCCCAGCTACTCAGAGGGCTGAGGCAGGAGGATCACCCAAGTACATGAGATTGAGACAAGCCAGGGCAATACAGCAAGTCCTTATCTCGAATGAATGAACAAGCAAATAAATGCAGCAGCATCTTTAAGTACAAAATTCAAAAAGAGCATTATCATAAAATCCCACCAGAATAGTTAATAGCAAAAAGGTATACCTTAGTGTTATCAGAAGAAATATACCTAACACACAATATATGAAATTCAAATACCACATACTGAAACTCACTTGCTGGAGAGGCTCATCAATTATACTGGCACCCGTCAATCTTCTATCAATCTTAATAATCCTGGCTTCCCGTTTCATTTCTTCTAAGCACTTAAAGAAAACCATAATATTTTACTGATCAGTTTCTTGATTTAAAAATCTCTCCATTAGTGACTGTGGTCTGGCAAGCCGCGGCCACCCCAGGGCGGGGAAACAAGAAGCAAGAGCGTTTCCTGAGATCCGCACCATGTTGGAACTTAGGGCGCCGAGCCAACCAGTAACCAGCCTGCTGCCTACCGGGTCGCGGGCTTAGAATCAAACATACCACACACACACACCCCCTCCCCCGTAACAATTGGGATCCAGGGATCTGGGTATCTCTTAGGAGGTGACCATATTTGGTACAGCAAGTCGGGGGAGTTTCCTTCTACTATCTCTGAAGGCAGATATTTTTATCGCCATTTTGCTTTGTGCTGATTAATGGTGTTGCTCTATTCAATACTGTGTTGATGTGTTCTATAATATTGTGTATTTCTTTGATTTTGCTCTACCTAGTAGAAGAACAACTATTGTGAAGACAACGAGATATACAATGTTGCCTGTTACTGTTGTCCTGGTGACCTGCTGTGATGTTCTGTGCCAATTTCACTATACTGTCTCAATTGGCTTCATTCCATCCTTTTTTTTCTGTTTGCGGCTTCACTGTGTGTTCACTTTGTATGCCTTAATTTTGTAACATGAACAGCTATTTCGGGGAGTATGTGGTTTGTCAACTAGTGATTTATGGGGTTTTTTTTTTTTGAGGTTTTGTATTGTTTCTACCCTTTTTTCTGTATTGCTTTTTTTTCTCTTTAAATAAAATTTTAAAAAAAACTCCCCATTTTACTTCAAATTGAATACTCATTATAACTTCCCTTCACTATTCTCTAGTAAATATAAAAATCACTTTTGAGGTTCTAATATAAACTGAATGAGATTTCTCAAGTTAACAAAACTAGACACCTAGAAAACAAACATCTAAACTATCTTCAAAAATGTAGTCAAGTAAACATGATTTAGGATGTGGGGAAATTAAAAATGTACAAGTATACTGTTGCCATAGTTAAATAAAACTTCAAAAATGTTAAGTGAGTGCTTTAAGTGAGTAAAATTGGTAAGTCTCTTTAGTAGACACTTTCCCTCTTCCACTTCTGATGGGATTCCAGAAGGCATTGTCACACAGCAGGTGACAGCTCTTACAGTCACTGAGGATCTTATAGGGCGACAAGATGCAGAGGGGTGAGACTGACACAGATGGTCCTAACCATGTTTAGGCCTAGATTAATAAAGATGTTTGTGCCTTCATGTTTGAGTTTTAGATTAAGTATTAGTACAAAAAAGTCAAAGGTTTTGAAAGATTAAAAAGTTTATGAAGTAAAAAGGTCACAGTAACCTAAGGTTAATTTATTACTAAAGAAATAAAAATACATTTCATAAGTTTAGTGTGGCCAAAGCATATAGTTTTATAGTCTACAGTAAGGTACAGCACACTACAGACTTCCCTAATTACTCACCACTCACTCAATGATTCACCCAGAACAAATCCCAGTCTTGCAACCTCCATTTTTGGCAAGTAGCCTATACAGCTACACCATTTTTTATCTTTCAGGTTCTATTTTTTCTGTACTTTTCCTACGTTCAGATATGCTTAGAAGCACAAATACCATTATGTTACAATGGTCACTGAATTCAATACAGTAACACACTACATACACAGGTTTGCAGTCTAGGAGAGATAATCTAGACCATATAGACTAGGTGTTATAGTAGGTTATACCACCTACGTTTCTGTATGTGCATTCAATCACACCCACACAGCAACAAAATCACCAGTGATGTGTTTCTTAGAGCACATCAAAATGATGTATGAATATATATAAAACATATGCTTCAAGGTATAACACAAAACCTCTAGGATTTTCTTCATAAACATACTTTTGCAATAGCAAATTGAAATTATATCACCTAATAAATAATAGTTTATAAACATAAGATATAACCAGCCTTGACTATGATTTATTACTATTTACAATTTTAATTCTTAAAATATTTCCTGCTGTGCTATATGCTGCTCAACTAGAAGTACAATATAAGATGACTAAGAAATGTTTCCCCAAAAAGGCCACTCATTCAGAAAGGCTTGCAAGTAAACCCAAAAAGTATTAACAAAAGTTCTTAACAGAGGGCAAAGTTTCAGATAATTAAACAAGTTGAAAGTATTACAGACCATTAGTATATCAATATGGAAGTCAGTGGGATAGAGTGAATGTAAGACAATA
>PVJX010048049.1:0-11627 GCA_004027295.1 Dolichotis patagonum
CACGGAGTCAGCCAACTTCCTCCTCCATGAAGTTGGTATTATAATCCCAAATATTGAGTTCAGTCATCCAAGTATTGTAACCCTCCTTCTAGTTTTCCTCACCATCCAAAAGTTTTAATTTTAATCCCATTGAGACATTACTGGAATCCCAGCAAGTTAATTCCAATCTACCATCACCAATGCAACCCACGGTTTGAGTAAAGACACCAAGACATATTACAAGTGAAGGGTAGCCAAAGGGTCCTAAGCCCAATCCCTGTGAGGACATGTGGACAAAGACCCTGATCCTAGGCCTCTCCCAGAATTTATTATCTTGTGATGAAACTGGGTGGCTCAGGGATGAGAGACAGTGAGGATGGCAAGAATTACATGAATAACTTGAGCTGGCTAGCCAGGTGCAAGAATGACATCTCTGTAAATTGCAGAGATAAAGACATGCAGAAGGTTCAATTTACATAATCCAATTAAGGTAGCAATGGAATTGTTTGGGGGGGCTGTCTTTTTCGTTTCTGATATGCAAACACTTATGCCTTGGGGAGTCATAGCCTCTTTATCTTGATGCTCCTACCCAGTTGACATTCTCTGAGCTATTGGCTCTAACATCTGGCATGCTCATATCTTGTACATATCCTTTATGGAGAACACTATGTGAAGAAACAGGACTGTCTGTTGGCTTTAGAAATTACATACCAGCACCTCCACTAGCCTTATTTGCAATGCTTAGAGCCAATTGAAGAGAGAAGGAAATACCCTGGCCAGCTTTTCACATATCAGTATAAGGAAGTGAGTCTCCAAATAATCAAAGTCACAGTAATAGTTTTGCATTCAAAGGGAGTCACTGGGGTGTCTCCCACAGTTGGTGGGAGTATCGGCCAGTTGCCCTGTGAGAAATGGTCCAGAGTCAAGGTTCCTGGAAGTTCCTTGACCTTGAAGCCTCAATGGGGCCCTGTAGGGAGGGATGAGTCACCTTGAGGATGTGTCTTTCCCTGGTTCCCTCTGTTATGTGAAATCTGGTAGGTGCATGGTCAGCCGTGTCTGCCTTGGGAATCCATCCCGCCATGGGCAGTTTTGCCTGGAGCTGGCCTTGGGCTTGGAAAGGAATGTATTGTGCTTTAAAGTGAAGGATGTCAGTCCCAGCAGTGAAACCCATGCCTCCAAGACACCCTCTTTAGGTGGCCTCCACCTGCGCACTTGTGCCATGGATTCCTTTAGGGATTCTACAGACAAGCATCTCCCTTAGAGCCGCTGATTCTAGTGGCACATCAGAGTCCCCTTCAGGAAACAGGGCCCTGCCCTGAGAGTGCGCTTTTCTAACAAGTTCTCCAGAGTTGACCCAATCCAGGTGATTCCGGCCTCTTCAGAGTTGCTGTTCATAACATAGTGATTCAAGATGATGTCTCCACAGGCCTCAAGTAATTCAGCAGTGTTGATGGGATTGATGACAATAATGCTGACTGGTGGCACCAAGCCTCCATGTCCCTGACACTTTTCCCTGTTCTCCCTTCTGGCCCTCCTATCCATACGGAAGCCACCAGGGGCCTTTTACAATATTCATTCAATCTTATTGCATGACCTCCTACCAAAAACCATCCAGAGGGATCCCACATGCCTTAAATCAATGTCCTGGTGTGGTCAGTGTAATGTTCCCTCTTTCTGACACCTCTGCCCTATCACTTTGCCTTGCTCTGTAGTCAGCCACACCAGCCTCTTTCCCATTCCTCAACCACCCCAAGTTGATTGGCTTTGAGGTCTTTGCAGCTGCAGTTTTCTCTGCCTGGAGCTGCATTCCCCCACTCCCACAGCCAGCTCAGGGTCTCAACTCGGAGGTCCCTTGCTTTCCAAGACCTTCTCTGACCACTCCACCTGAAGTTGCTTCCATCGCTTCAGTTAGTTTTCTGCCCAGCTTTTATCACTCCCTGAAACTATCATATATACGACTCCTTGAAGAGGTAGCCCTATGAAGGCAGAGACCACATGAGATGTCTCTCCCTTTGGTGGATATGATGGTACTAACAGGTGCTCAGGATTGGTTGGGTGAATGAATGAAAATATTATTCCTTCTCTGTTCCTTTCCTGATTTTCTCCAGAAATGATTGCTCTCTGTTCTCCCTGCTTGATAGATTCAAATGGGAAAACCACATCAGAAGTACCTATAGCAAGTGCTTAGAGTGCTCTTCTTCTTATTAATTATTAACAAGGCCCAGGAAGCTGGAAATGGTGACTGATGATATTTCCCCTCAAAGTTCCCAGCACCTGAACTGGTCTGATTGCACCCTCCCTTCTTCCCTCTCTGCCTTCCTCACAAGGCTGGGATGACCAGAGCTGTGTCTTTGGAAGGAAAGTCCTTTAACTTTGGCAGGAGGAAGAGCAGGCACCCCAAAGGGTTCTGGTAACTCAAGGCCAACTGAGCTAACTCCACATTCAATGTGGCCCCAGCTACCAGTGAAAGATCGTAGTTTAATCACATGTCAGTTTCCCCATTCATCTTTGGTGCTTCCTGAAGCTCATCTTTTCCCACCCTGTGGCATCATGGTGACTGATGATCGTGCAGCCACCCCTCAGCTGGCTTAACACAGCTCACAGTGGGTGCCCAGCTTTTTGCTCTTTGTAGCCTCTTTGCACTGTGGCCTTGTTGGGCTGGGATGCGTTTGCTTCAAGGATCCCATGAGGAACTGAATTGCACACTCTCCCAATTTCTGTGTGAAAGCCCTAAGCCCCGAGGTGACTGTATTTGGACAGGGCCTGTAAGGAGGTAGTCAAGGTTAAAAGAAGTCATAAAGGATAGGACTGAAATCTGATAGGACTAGGGTCCTTTGAGAATGAGAAGAGAATCAGAGGCTCTTCCCTCTCCACCCACAGCACAGAGGAAAGACCACACAAGGCTCTTCTGAGATGCAGGCCTCTCAAGCCAGGTAGAGAAACAACCCTGAAAACCAGATTTTCTGGGACCTTGACCTGGGACTTCTAGATTCCAAAATTGTGTTAAAAACTTCTGCTGTTTGAGGAATCCAGTGTTATGGATTGAGAACTGGCAGTCAATTTAACGCCAGCTGGATTACATCAGCATGGCTCTGAGAAAAGATGTTTGCCCTGAGGAAGGCTACCAGCATAAATGGAAACATTGAGAAGGAGAAAAGAGAGCATTGAGGGCGTTGAGGCATTAGTGCATTGAGGCATTGTGAGGTCTCCTATGAGTTGCTGTTTGAGCCACTGGTTCTCCTGGAGAAGCTCTGGCCCTCACATCGAGCATTGCTTCCTAGCTCCGGAGGGGAAAACGTGTGCCACTTGGTCTCTAGGATGAACTCGTCACACTGGCTTCCTGGCATGTACTCTACCTTGCTTGTTGTTGGAGGAGCCTCTGGGTTGCTGAGGATGGCCATAGTGCTTTTCAGGACAGCCCTAGTGTTTGTTGTGAGTGTGACTTCTTGGCTCCAGCAAAAATTCCTCAGCCTATCAGCACAGCTTCTTCACCCTCCTGGCATAGACTTCCTAGTATCCACCGCTAACCTTTGGGCCTTCCCAGCATGGATCCATAAAAGAGACTGGCGTGAGTCCTTCTTTGGGGCTCTAGACCTCCAGTTGGACTCATGGGAGGAATTGTCATGAGCTCTGGGTCTTTATCTGGACTCACTTGGGACATTGCTGTGGGATTTAGGCCCTTGACTAAATATTCCATGTCTTTGGTGTTGTGGATAGATTTCCTGCATTTTCTTGTGTTAACTTTGGGTGACCATCATAAAAATAATATTATAAACTCCATGTCCTGATTCTAATTGTTCTCTGTACAACCCCTGACTACAACACCCAGTGTGTGCTGAGTTTTACAAAAGTCTCAGCAATAAATAGGAGGCTCTTGCTGCCTTCATCTTCTGAGAAGAGGAAGGGTGGGATTTGCAAAGATGTCCTCAGATGGAAGCATCTTCTTGGAAAAAGGCAAAAATGGCTCCAGAGCAGAGGATGTGTCTCATCTGGTGTTCAGCGGGTACTTCCTTGGCAGAGGCAACGTTTGGCAGAGGCAACATTTGGCAGAGGCCACAGGGGATTGGACAGCAACCCTGAGCTCCATCACCTCTGTGGGGCTGTGGGCAGCTTGTGCAACTCTCTGTGCTACTAGAGATTTAGTTTGCTGTTTCTAAGTCATAAAGAAGCTGATGAGGATGACATGGGGGACTCGACAGTCACTGGACAATTATATTAAATGACCGTTCGCACCCTGCCACTGACAATGCAGGCTAGGGAGAGAGTGACAAAGAAGTCAGGGAAGGACCCAGCCCTCATGTAACTCACAGGCTCACCAACCTAGACAGGAGGAGACTTTGTTCTCTGAGAAAATAAAAGGCAAAGGAGAGGACACAAAGGGTCTTGGTGCCCTCCAAAGCAGGCCTGTGCTAAGTAAGCACTGGAAGGCAAGTTTGTGAGGGAGGTGACTGGAAGGAGCCCCACCAGGTGAGGGGTGGGAAAGTGAGACAGGGAGGAGTCTGGGAAGAGGGGGCCAGCAGGGTTACAGGTGTGGGCAACAAGGCTGCATGCTGTGGGCATCCTGGGAAACAGTATGAAATGCAGCAGGATTTTTTGCTCAGAGGAGCAAGGGAAGCAGTGGTCAAAGAACCATCCACCAGCACCCTCCCATGGATGATGGAGGCCTCTCGCAAGGTGCTATGCCCCTGCACTTTGAGCCAGCTGCAGTCAGGTTGAGCACCCCCCTGTGACAGGAAGACCCTGCACAGAGCATGCCAGATGCTGGCCATAGAAAGCCATTGAGATGACAGGGCCCAGAAGGAGTGGGAAGACAGATGTGACCTCCCTGACCAGATGACACTTGACACTAAAACCAGGTGGATGGGCCAGCCATGGGAAGGCTAGGAAAAAGAGATATGCAGGTAGAGGGACCTCAGCCAAAGCTGCTGTGTTCATCAGTTCATCATGCAGGTCAGAGAGGTTGCCTAGGCTGAGAACTGGCTCAGGTATGTCTGGAGCCACTCATTTGTGTGAAATGCTGGAAAAGTCAACAGGAATATACATGACAGAAACAGCTGTGCTCCTGCCCTGGGGGGAGGGGATCTTTGGGACAAAATTTGCATGTTGATTTAGAGCAGTGGTCTCACAGATGCAGGCATTGGCCAGTACTCATGGAACTATGCACTCAAAATAGGTGCACTTTATTGTTTGTAAATTATAGTTCCATGAAATAAAAATTGGAACCTCCATGTCAAAGGGTTAAAAAGGAAGCCTGAAGTTAGGTCATTGTTAGGATAAATGAGTTAATGCCTACAAAGTGCTCAGCTTGGAGCCAGGGCACAGTGCAAACATAAGTAAATGGCAGCCATGGCAAGCTGAAAACAAGACTTGCTCACTAAGTGGGCCAAAGCAGGGAAGTAAACACACATGGCAAGGCGGGTGTGGTGGGGCACTCCTGTAATCTCAGTACTAGGGAGGCTGGGGCAGGAGCATCAATGTGTCAGTTCAAGGCCAACCCGCACTGCATAGTGAGAGGGTCTTAAAAAGCCAAATAACAAAAAACAAAAACCAAAAACACCCCACAGAGGGCCTATGGGACAGGGGGACAGGGCTGCTCATTGTCAGTGAGAGCATACAGGTAGTGATGGTGGACTTGGGCACTGGGGCCATGGGTGCCTCTCTCCACATCACCTATCAGTATGGCCTGGACCCCAGGAGCCGAAACTTGCAATTTGGTGCCCAGTCAGGCCTCATCTTGGTTTCTCTCAGGCACTCATTCACTGACATGAGCCCTGGTCTGCGTTGCTTCTAATTACTGGGTGCATCCTACGCATTGGACTATAGGCACAGGAGTTAGGGTTTGTGATCCTGTGGCCCTGGCTTGGGCCTAATGTAATCCTGGACACCTCTAATTTAACACTTATGATTGGTTCCTTGTTTAGCACTGGATTGGTGGTTTGAGTGCTAAACCCGCCCACAGGAGGAGCCAGTATACAGTGTAACTGCTGGAAGAAGGCGGGTCTCTCTCTCTTGACAGTTGGTGCCTTGCTGTTTGTGGCGGCCATGAATGGTGACCCCATCTTGTTGTTGTGTTGGAGCCAGCTGAGTATGGACTGAAACCTCCAAAAACAGTAAGAAATAAACCTTTCCTTCCCTAATTTCGGGCATCAGGTATTTCATCTTAGCAACAAGAGAAAAGTAACCAAAACATCAAGGCTTGATATTTTAGGTTGAACCAAATCAAAGAACCAATATGTGACCAGTTTTCACCCACAGAAACATTAGTTTACTGTGGTTGGACCTGATACACTCTTCCATTTCCTACAACTCTGTAGAATGTACATGACCTCACTTTTCCCATTTCATGTTTTTTCCATTTCTAGGTTGAAACTTCTTTTTTCCTTTAATGAATATCACATCTGTTTTTAGAATATTTAATATCTTTTTAAAAAAACACTGAATGATTGGTTTTAAAATGATACTACAAGGTACACAGCATCAACACTATTCAAAATTATTTTATAGCAAAATCTAAACTGAGTTAAATTTTTTCTAAATACAAATGAGACACAGCTTCCATGCTTTCATTCTTATAGTTTCTTTGGTCGTACAAATTCTTAAAGGCAATATCACTGGTTGCTTGAACAAGTCTACCTTTCATTTTGAAACAAATGCTCCATTCCTACGTTAATTTTAGAATAAAGTTACTAAATTATAAAGTAAGTTACAGTTTTAAAATTTGGAGGTTTCAGAAAAATATTTAACACATTATTGTAGAAAGAAAACAAACAAATTAACATATTATAGTAAAAGAAACCAAATTGTCCTCAATGTTATGTTTAGGCTTAAGCAAGGTACACAATTTTAAAAGCAAAACTGCACAATGTTGAGGTTACCTGGATTACAGAAAATACAATCTACAAGGGGATTTAATTTCTAAAACACAAATAGTCATCTTTAAACTTACCTGCCACCTTACAGCACCATTCATTAAGATCCATGCCAACTTCCTCTGCCTGCACACCTTGCACACCAGGGCATCCTGTCCTTGCCTCCTCTGCTTCTCCTGGACCTCACTGCTGGGCCAGTGCTGGCTGGGCCCTGGAAAGGAGTGTACTTTTGCTGCTCTGTTGCTCCAGGGTTTGGCGTCATTCTGCCCATCTTGTGCCTTCCCAGCCTGGTCCTCCTGACAGCCACCCTCTAGTCCAGGGCACTTTGTAATTCACAGCTCATTTGCAGATCAAAAAGGATGGAGATACCCTGGGTCCCAGTTAGGACCCTCTGGGAGAGTCTTTTCACCCTACAGCAAGGTGCTACCCATGCAGGAGGCAAGAGGGTCCCTTTTGTTGCTCTCTGTGAAGCTAAGAGAGGGGTTGGGACCTGGCTCCAGACTGCCCCCTTCATAATGGGATAGAGGGAGGCTGATGTGGAGGCCTGGGAAGTGGCATCAGCCCCTTCTCCGGAGCCTGTGCAGGACAAGGACAGTTAATTCCTCTGGTGTTATGGGCTGGGCACAGGTGCTGGTTGCATAGCAGCCCAGATTGCTCTCTGTCTCCAGTGCTTAAAAAGAAAAAAAAATCAGCCTTGTCCTCCAACTCTCCGTCAGTGAGATGGAAATGGAACTGGGGCAGCCCAGACTCCCTGACCCGCAAGTTTGGCTCCTTCCTTCTGCTCTCACATGCCAGGCTGGGGCTAGGAGTGTATCAGTCATCTGACTACTGCCACATGGTACAGGGTCGGTGTCACAGGGGATGCTGGTGAGCCCTGAGGTCAGGGTGAGCAGGCACAAAGGTGAAGAGCCTCTGCCTGTCCTGGCAATGGAACTGACTGATTCATTCACTGAGAAATACAGTGCTTGCTGAGCATGGACTGTGTGCCATAACTCTAAACGGGCCAGCTTTGGTGCCAATCTGTCATTTCTGCCATGGAGATGGGAGTGCATTTCCCTTCCTCTTATATTGGGGCTGGTTCTATGGTCTCTCTGGTCAGGAGAATGTGACAGTTTCAACATCATAACTCAGTCTGTGAAATGGGGCCTAAAGACATCAGGAGCATCTGTTTTTGTGTCTTGAAATGTTCCTTCTTAGACCCCAAATGCCATGACCAGGAGGAGGTGATACAGCACACAAAGTATCCTGTCCCCATGTGTGCTCTTTAGCAGCCTTCCAAGCAAGGCCATGTGGTGCTATATGAAGCAGCAAAAGTGTCCTACAGGACCTGACCAAACCCTTGACCCACAGAACGCTCAGCAAACAAAACTGTTCTCTGTCTCTCTCTGTCTCTGTCTCTAACTCTGTGTGTGTGTTTGTGTGTGTGTGTGTGTGTGTGTGTGTGTGTGTACTGGCACGCACATACAGTGTTGTCAATGAATCTCATAGCCTGTCGCAGTGCTGTACACTTCCTAACCTGCATTCCCCAGCCTTAGACTACTCTTTCTTTAAGCCTATGAGCTTTAGAGCAGTTATCTGTGCAATACCATGTATGACCAGGCCACCAGGAGAGCTTCCCTTTCTGTTCCTAGAATCTCAAATAACAGCAAATACAGTTTACGTACGTGACATATGGCAGACACTGTTCTAAGCACCCAACCAAATGTCACTCCAGAGAGCTGATGACCAAAGTGCTGGGGACCTGGAATATTAGGCGATAATACAGGCAGGACGGTGATATCAAGAGCTCAGAGATAGAAATAGACAATAAAATATAAGCAATGTGCAATTAACACAGTGATGAGAGGAAGTGGGCAGGGCAATCTCACTTCCTCACCATGTAATTTCAAATTCAGGTCCTAGCTGTGCATATGAGGACATGGATGCCTGGACCACACTGGGGAGAATCCTAGGCTCCAGGGAGAGGATGGGTGGACTGAGGAAAGAGGCCTGCAAATCTGAGTGGGGAACAGAGGCAACTGTGCCAACATGTTCCCACAAGTCCTCTGTGTTTGGCTTCGGGCACAGGCCTGCTTGGCTGGGCAAAATAGGCCAAGTCCTGTGCTCCTGGTTTGTGAGTTAGATTTAGGGCAGTACTAGCAGCACAGTCTGAGTGCTTCAGCTCAGTTTAATTTTGCTCTAGTCAATGTGGTTTAGAAGCCCATTGTCTCACTGTGATCCAGGGTCAGGCTTTCACCTGACTTTTGGTTTGAATGTTGATGTTTGGGCTCCACCTGGATGCTGATGTAACTGTCTAGGATGGAGCTTGGGCAGTGTGCTTTACAGCTCCCCAGGGGGTTCTAACAGGCAAGCAGGGGTGAGAAATCAGCAGCCCAATGCCTGGAGATGCACAGTGGAAGAAGGTACATTTGGTTCTCAAAAGAGTCCAGCTAGAGTTGGAGGTGAGCACGGAGGAGTCTTATGCTGGTTTATGTGTTCAATATTCTAAAGAAAAGAAGTCTGATTTGCAGCACTTGCTGACTTCTGTCAGCATTGTCACTCATGCCAACAGTTTCTTCATGGCCTGTTTCAAGAGACCAACTTGGCTTCACTGAACACACTGTTGGGACAGAGACACAAGTGACTCTCTCTGGCTAGTGGGGTGGTGCCAGCATCCCACACCACCTGAGGCAGGCACTTCCCCAGCTAGGGACCAGGGTGGCTGAGAAATGCTCTAACAACTGCCCTGGAAGTGAAATCTGAGGACCCAGCTTTGGCATCATATGGGAGCTGGCTGGAAACAATTTCAGGTTCACCCAGAGCATCTCAGTCAACCCTGGCACTTTTACAAAGTTGCTTCATAGGTCCATGCGAGTTTGAGAAGCATGACTCCAATAAGCAGACATTCAAGTCAGCACTTTGGGAAATAAAGACCTAAATAACTGCTTAGAAGGGTCAGAGAAGGCTTCTTGCTAAGAGTGGCATCAAGATTGAATTTCAGTTGTAGAGTTGGAATTCACCAGGCAGATAAGAAAAGAGGGAAGGAAGGGGATTGGCACTGTTGGTTAAGAAATCAGTAAGAAGAAAGACTTAAAGTGGGTGTGAGAGGGAATGGGAGGAGAGAAGGCTGGAGAACTGGATCTCTGAAGCCTGGTCCTAAGCCCAGCAGCTCAGCAACTTGACAACTTATTGGATGTGCAAATTCTTAGGCCCCATCAGAAATCTGAATCAGGGACTCTGGGGTGGGGCCAGCATCTGCATTTTACCAAAGCCTTCACAAAGTTTTGATGCACAATCAAGCTGGAGATCCCCTGACCTAGGTGAATAGGAGGAGGGGAATAGGAGACAAGAGGGGCCCAGGTATGTTGCAGAGGCACATAGGAAAAGTCCGGCCTAGGGTTCTTCCTCCTAAGTTCTGTCTTTCCAGCAGATCCTTGAGGGCAGCTCCTGGAGGCAGCAAGGCTGCCTTTTGTTTGGGCCCTTTCAGTCCCACCTGATACTAAGGTCTGTCCCTGTCTCTCTCACACATGAGGACTCCTTTTCCATGGATTACAACATTTGTCACAAGAATACTTCCACAGGTTAGCCCCAGCCCTGATTTCTTTCTTCTTATTTTCTTTTATGGGAAGAAAGATAAACAAACAATAATACTGAGTCACAAGACAAGTTAGGAGGACCGTTACAATAGCTGATACATCACATATTGTTGTCTTGGTAGCAGTTATTCAGAGTACAGGAAATAGGCATGATATCTTGTCTAAACACTGTTAGCACCAAACATTCTTTTTAACAAACAGAAGCTTGTGATACAGCTAACATTTGTGTGCTAACATCTTAACATCTATGTGTATACATATATTTGTTTTCTTTTTCCTTTTCTTACTTTCCTCTATCAGTTTGTCTTTTCTTTTAAACAGTTTCTTCTCAATTCACAGTATCCATTGTACATTTGGGATTCTATTTCCTTGTTCTATTTCCTTGTTCCTTGTCTCACTAGTGAGACAATATGATTTTTACACATATAGGTCTGATTTATTTCACTTATGAGTATAGTCTCCAGTTGCATCCATTTCCCTGAAAAGTCTCCACTTTATTGTTCTTAATGGCTGAGTAAAGGACTCCGTTGTATAAAAAGACCACAGGTTTTTTATCTATTCCTTGGTTGATGGACTTTTGGATTATTTCCAAGATCCAGCTACTACAAAATGTGCTGCTATATTCATGGGTGCACATAATATCATTGTTGTATGATGTTTTTAAATTCTCTGAGAAAATACCTGGAAGGGGAGCATTGGGTCAAGTAGGACCTCTAATCCTAGTGTTTTGAGGAATCTCCACACTGATTTCCACAGTGGTTGTAGCTTCTGAGAGACACACAGCTGAGTGCCTGTGGGACGGAGGTCATGAGCTGAATCCCCAGGAAGCACCGCTGCCTCTCAGCCCCAGGCTGTGTCTGGGAATTCCTATCCCTCCTGGCCTAGCCAACCTGCCACTTCTTCTCTGAAGCCAAGCAGCTACTGCACATCACCATGACCAGAGCCCAGGCAGCAGCTTTCCTCAAGGGAGTGTAAGTCATGCTGTGCTCCATTTGCTTAGTTCTAGGACCTTGTACATTGCAGTGTGAGGCCCTGAGCCCCGGCAATTGTCACCAGCACTGCAGCAGCTTGCCTGACTGAGCACTGAGAGAATGCCAAGCATCATGCCAAGGGCTTTCCCAGCAAGGTATCATTTAGTCCTGACCATAACATAGGGGCTTTGAGATAGGTACTATTGTTTTCATCCTGTTCTGCAGAGGAGGAG
>PVJX010048050.1:0-11626 GCA_004027295.1 Dolichotis patagonum
GCTTGACTTCAATTCATTATGTAGCCCACACTGGCCTCAAACTTCTGGTGAGCCTTCTGTCTCACTCCCCTAAGTACTGGTATTACAAGTGTGTGCTACCATGTCTGATAAACATGTGATTATTTTTGAGCCAAATGTTAAAATTTTCAAATATATTTTATTTGCTTTTTCTTCCAATCCTCATTGTGTATCTGGTTAAAAGTGGTCGACAGTAACCATACCATAGCCTAAATGCCATGCTACTTTGAAATTTCCTCTCCTGATACACTAGTTTGTAGCCATTAAATTCAGTCTCACAGAAAGTCTCAGGATAGCACTAAAATTTAGACATTTTTCCCCAGAGTATCACATACATGGGCTCTAGTTCAATTCACAATAGAATCCTCATTCCCAACTGTCCACATTCCTAACAGCATTCTAGTCTTCTAAACTCCAACCAGGATTACCCATTGATCTTGGCTTAAAACATTCTAGGCTTCCTCCAACTTGATCTTCCAAACTTTTTCCAACTCTTCCCACAAACCAATTCCAAAGTTCTTTGAACCATATGATCAGGTCTGGTCAATGCAACAATTCTACTTCTGTGACATGATTTTTCTTTATTTATCAGTTTTCTTATTGCTAGTACAAAATATATTTTGTACTCATAACTTAAGTGAGAATTTTATTTTGGGTAGTGGTTCTAGAGAGTTCAGTCCATGGTTGACTGGATTCAAGACAGAAACATCACAGTGGAAGAGCATGATAAAGTAAGATTGCTCATTTTATGGCAGCCAGAAAACAGAGTGGAATGGAAAGAGTATCAGAGAGAAAGAAGATAGATACCATGTAAAGTGCCCAAAGTCACATGGCCATGACCCACCTAGACACATCCAGAAGTGTGGTTTACTAATTTTGTAGATGGCTCCTTACTGATGGCATTGAATATCTATATTCAAAATTTTAAAGTAATATTGTGCCGCAAAGAGTACAATTGATGCTGGTTTACCCAGTCATCCTCCTCCTTCAAGCCTTGCCTTCTCTCTTTTATGACTAGATACTGGTTTAATTCAAGCCACTCATGGGGTGTATCCAGAATAATGATGACCTTGGATTAAGGCAGTTTCAGGCCCAGCTGAAGAACATAATATACATGGTTTCTGATGTTCAAAATGTGACTTTTTCATGTATAAGTCTAACTAATCATAAGCAAATTATTTGAACTCTCTGTTTCCTCATTAGCAAAAAGACGATGATACTGTTTATGCTATGTAATTGTGACAATTCAATTGAAATTTAATATAAATTAGGTGTCTATCACATAATAGGCACTCAATAAAATGTAGCTGGTAGTGTGGCATTATGGTTTAGATCTAAAATGTCCCTCAAAAGTCTTCAATTTTCAGAAGTGGGGCTTATGGAAGGTAATTGGATCACAGAGGTGCTATATTCAACATGGATTGATTCACTGATGAGTTTACAGCTAAATGTGCTATTAGGAGGCAAGCCTGGTTGGAAGTGGCATGTCACTGGGGGCATCCTTCCTTGGCTCCTTTCTTTTGTCTTTGTTTCTTGGCTATCATGAGATAAGAAGCTTTCTTCTTCTGCCATTGTGTTTCTGCCCTGGAGGTAGTTGCCCATAACAGAACTCTCTGAAAATTATGAGCCAAATTAAACCCCTCTTCTTTTAAATTGTGTGTGCTGGTCATTTTTCCCAGCAACAATAAAGCTAACACAGGTAGTAATTGAAACAACAATATAATGCTTTAGACCTACTCTAATTTCCACCAGTTTCCAGCTGGGAGAACGTAGTAGTTTTCATCAGAAGACATTCTCCCATCAAACTATACTCTATTTGATGATGATTATGACAAAGAATACTTCTTCCTCAAGGGATACTGAGTTGCACTATTTGCCTGGCTTTTTAGTACTGAGTGCTTAAAATAATGCACACTTTTCTTCAGATGAAAATTAATTTTCATATAACTCAACTTCCAAAAAGAAGAAAAAGGTAACTTATAAAGAATATGGGAAGTAATAACTACTTGAACGTCAAATACATTCTACAGCACAAGATTTTTTATTAATCAAGTGTAAAATGGATCAAAAATACTGTGTGGGTTGATTTTCTTTTAATAATTAGAGGTTTAATAATTAAAGGACACAGTTTTTACAAAATTTGTTGTTTTTCCAAAACTTAAGCAATTGCAAAGTAGTATATAGTACTTGAACTCTATAGAACACATCAATCCCAATATTAATCTAGCCCTTTTGAAAGTGTCAAATCTTTACTTTTCTCCCAAACTGTAAACAAAATGATATCAAATTACACAAGTGAGAAAATAAGTGTACTGAATAAAGTACATTGAAATTCTATTTCAAAAATTCCTAGTAATATCTATTCTTATTTATTAAGCACTTCCTATGTGACAAGCATTATGGCAAGTAATTAAATATGCATTTCAACTAACACAATATCCTTGGAAAGCACATATATGACTATATTTACATTAGAAATAATAAAATTGGAGCTTAGAGAAGTAAAGTAAAAATGCAAAAGCCAGGTCTCAAATTCAGGTCAGTAAAGCCTCATTTCATAATCACTAGTCTCCTACTAAATGTAATTAATTTTGATAAAGAAGTCATTTTATGTGAGCTTCATTCAAGAAAATCTGAGATAAATTCTCATATGTCTATGAAAATTTCTTTGACCTCAGGCTGGTGTTTTTGATCAAGGCATGCAGTTGAGGGCATTTGCCTGCTGCTCTCCACTACTCTGTAATTATATCCTTGTGTCCGAAGTTCTCTGAACCTTCCTAAATGCTTCAACTTCCATTAGCTAGGTCAAGTCAATGAATGAGAAATTTGTCAATTAGCAAATTATTTTAAATATGTGTTATTTAAACATTTACAAAGTTTACAATAATTCAAATTGGCTGGGATGGTTTTAACAGATTTTGGAAATTTTTTGTGCACCTTAAGTTAGTGGTACAAAAATATCATTGAGTCTAGTTTCAGTTTTTCTGAAACTGATGCTGCTTTGCCACTGCCTTTCATAACAGACAGCTAAAGTTTAATGTATACTATGTTTTTCAACACTTTGGATCTATGACCTTTTTGGTAGAGAATTATTTATGTATTTCAAAATGCAAGTGCAGAATATGTCTTAAATATCAAGGACTTAAGAACCAAAGTAGAAGGATTTTGCTCAACCAACACATTTTAAATTCAGTTCTTAGCATTTTATAATTATTTTAAATCATGAAGATTTTAGAACTAATGATAAAATGAACATTTTGTATGCATATTAGGCAGTGATATTAACTAGAAAGTGCCTGAGGTTTTACTCCACTTAGAATCTAACAATTTAGTCTCACAGAGCAGATGAAGATGAAAGACATAAAACTCTTAGGTCAGAAATAGACAATTTATTACTTTAAAAAATAGGAGTAACTAGACTATCAAGAAGAATTCTAAACTTAATTAATCTGAATCTTTTAAAATGGAAAATAAACACCCTGTCTTTTGCTCAAGGAAAGAGATACTATTTACTATGTAAGTATCCTTTAAAAGATAGTTCAGAGCAAACGACTGTCTTGTCTCAGAAGATGCACAGAAACAAGATGGATGTGGTGGCATATGTCTATAATCCCAGCACTCAGAAGGTTGTGGCAGGAGGATCACTGTAACTTCAAGGCCAGCCTGGGCTATATGATGGATTCAAGGTCAGCTTGAACTACATAGTGAGACTCTGTCAAAAAAAAAACTAAAAAGAAAGGAAAAAAAAAGATGTACAGACCCATGGAAAACTGTCTTCTGGTAAGCAGTTGAAAAGTATTCAACATCTGAAATGTGAATCATACAAGAAAAGGAGGATCAACTGAGGTGGACTGAGTCAGACTGATGAATCTATGGCAAAAGTGCTGTGGTAAAATGGATATAGCAAACTGAAAATGAAATCTGAACCCAATTATGTTAACTAAAATAAAACAAAAATATTCAATAATTCAGAGATGAAGTTAAATCATAGAGTGCATGATTTGCATGTGTGAGGCCCTAGTTTTGACTCCCAGTACAGAAAAAAGTAATAGCTGATGTACTGTAATTCAATCTAAACTGCTACAAATTTTATACTGTATATAGAATTAATTTTTGGTAATTCAACTGGAAATACAATATTGACCGTTGTCTTAGGCCTTGTACTGTTGTTATAACTGAATACGCAAGACTAGTTATTTATGCATAAATGAGTTGAGGTTCATTTATCTAATAGTTCAGAGGCTGGGAATTCCAAAAGCATGAT
Source organism: Dolichotis patagonum (assembly GCA_004027295.1). Lineage (NCBI taxonomy): Eukaryota > Metazoa > Chordata > Mammalia > Rodentia > Caviidae > Dolichotis > Dolichotis patagonum. The sequence continues at coordinate 4,283 of PVJX010048050.1, forward strand.
GTCATCATTTTTTCATCATCTGATGAAGGCTTCTTGGTGTATCATAATATACCAAAAGACATTGTGTGATGAAACAAAGCATGTTATAAAGGGCTTATTTGTATATCTAAGCCACTCCCATATTAACTCATTAATATATGAATTGATTAATTCATCCAAAAGAGCAGGTCCCTCATGATCCAATTATCTCCTTAATGTCCAACCTTTCAATGTTGTTTCAATAATGGATCAAATACCCAACACATGAAATTTGTGCAGTACATTCACAACATAGCAGCTTTCCAGCAAGTTGAATTGATTTTTGTCAAATATATCTTTGTTTTAATTGGTCTTCTTTGAGGACCTATTACAAGTCAGTGACAATTAGTAGTAAACTGGTGCTAACTGAAAAGAACATAGTTTTTTACTTGCTCAAGAATGTCTATATTTTAAAAGTAAATGACAAATTGGCAAAGTCTTCCCAAAGTATCTGGTCTATATTTTAAATTCTCTTGCTCTTGAGGGATGCATATTTTGGCATATGCTAGCTTCAAAATCTCACAAATAATAACATACAGGCTGCATTTTTAAAAATTTTTATTTAAAGAGAAAACAAAACAAAACAGAAAAAAGACTAGCAACAATACAAAATTCCAAGGAAAAAACAGAAAAGGACAAAAAATACTAAGAAATCATTGCTTGATAACTTACATACTGTCATCTTGGAAATAGTTGTTCAAGTTACAAGTTAAAAAATAAAAAGCACACATTCAAACAATGAGATGGTTAAGAGTTCTGCTCGATGATCTAACAAAAACAGTAATATGGTCATTCATTTTACACAATTAAACATACATGCAATTACATCCTTTAGAGCTTTTTCTTTTCCTCTCTTTTTTACAGTAGCAATTACACATACTGGGTTTTATTACTCCTACATTTCTTATTACTTTTTATACTAGAGACACAATGTGATATTTATAAATATGGTTCTTATTTATTTCACTAATGAGGATAATATCAAGTTGTCTCCATTTATCTATAAAGGCCTCAAGATCATCCTTCATAGCTGAGTAATACTCCATTGTGTAAAAATACATCTTTTTCATCCACTCTGTGGTTGATGGGCATCTTGGTGGTTTCCAAGATTTAGCTATTACACATTGTGCTGCTATGAACATGGGTACACATATTTCACTGTGATATGAACTTTTCAGTTTTTCTGGGAAAATACCCAGGAGGGGAATAGCTGGATTGAATGGAGCTTCCAATCCTAGTCTTCTGAGAATTCTCCATGCTGATTTCCATAGTGGTTGCACCAGTCTGCACTCCCACCGACAGTAGAGCAGTGTTCCTTCTTAGCTGCAGCCTCGCCAACATTTATTATCAGTTGATTTCCTGATGGCAGCTATTCTTTCTGGAGTGAGATGAAATCTCAGTGTTGTTTTTATTTGCATTTCTCAAATGACCAGTGATGGCGAACATTTCTTCATGTGTTTATTTGCCATTTGTATATCTTTATCTGAGAACCGTGTGTTCATCTCAGATGTCCATCTTTGGAGAGGGTCTTTGAATTTGAGGGGCTTGGTGTTTTTCAATTCTTTATATGTTCCTGATATAAGTTCTTTGTCTGCGGGGTTGCTGGCTAAAATTCTTTCCCACTCTGTGGGTTTTCTTTTCACTCTGATGGTGATTTCTTTTAAAGTGCAGAAACTTTTCAATAATATGAGATCCCAGTTATTGATTCTCTGAAGTGTTTCCTGTGCAGTTTGCCTTTTTTTCATGAATTCTCTGGCTGTCCCTATGTCTCCAAGACTTCTACCTACCTTATCTTTTAGTAGATTTAGTGTTTCTGTTTTAGTATTTAGGTCTTTGATCCACTTAGACTTTAGTTTTGTGCATGGTGATAGGCATGGATCTAGTTTCAGTCTTATGAACACCATTTATTAAAGAGGCTATCCTTCTTCCAGGGAATATGTTTAGCCCCTTTGTCAAATATCAGGTGGCTTAGTGTCTTTGTACTTATACTTGCATTTTCTAATCTGTTCCATTGATCCTCAGGTCTATTTCTTTTCCAGTACCATGCTGATTTTATCACTGTGGCTTTGTAGTACAGTTTCAAGTCAGGAATTTAGATGCCTCCTGCCTTTCCTTTCTTGCCCAGAATTGCCTTTGCTATTCTAGGTTTCTTCTGTCTTCAAATGAAGTTTTGAAGATTTTTCTCTAGATCTGTGAGATATGTCAATGTTATTTTGATTGGGATTGTATTAAATCTGTATAACAGTTTGGGGAGTATGGCCATTTTCACAATGTTGGTCCTTCCTAGACAACAGCAAGAAATATCCTTCCATTTTCTAATATCCTCTTCAATTTCCTTTCTTAGCATACAGGCTACAGTTCTTAAACCTTAAGTAGAATCTCAAATTTGTCAACATTTTCATCTTGATACAAAGACTTTATCCTAGTTTTATAGCACTCCTTGTCCAGATTAGCCCTATCAGTTCATTAGATGTATACCCTGTAAATTCTGTTACCTATTTTGCCTCTCTTTTTCTTACTCCAAATGGGCGGCAATAGAAAAGTCCAAACATTTGTCTGTTTGGTGCCATGCCCATGCAGCTCAACTGTCTAGGGAATTTATTTATCAGACAAGTTGGAATGACTCTCATTTGATGAAAACCCCAAGTGGGTATTAATAATACTTGAAAGTCTTACCAAAATCTTAGTTTTCTCTTAAAATTGCTTTTGTACTGCTTACAAGGATATTGTACATTTTACCAATTCTTCAAATTTTCTATATCTCAGTATGACTTTTGTGGGCTCTAAACGCTTTTGCCTTCACAGATCCTTTTCTCTATTAAAAAGTACTAAAATTATACTTTATAACTGAGTTAGCAAAAAACCCTCAAATATAAGTTTGATTTATCATCATGTATTCATCCTTACTATATTCATGTTTTTCTTTCTGGATTTTGAAAAAAAATAAACATAAAACAAGACCGCTAAAAGTATTGTGATTCTCAGGAAGGCAGTGTGACTCTATTACTAATGAATAAATTGGTTCTGTTACCTAGCACCTCTTCATCTGATGACCTTTTCCCTGTATTTAGAAAATGGGTCAAATTTTCTTCATTTTGCCATGTGGAGCTTGGGAGTGAAACCTGGAAAAGAGATGAGGAATGGCAGTTCTCTTTGTACAGCAGTGTTTTTCAATCTTGGCATTAATAACATTTGAAGCTGAATGACTTTTTGATGTGGGTGAATATCTTGTACATTGGATGATGGTTTGCACACAATGCCTGTTCATGTGAGTAGAGATAATTCACAAACAGAACTATATGAGAGTGGTCTACTCAGGTATGTCCTATATGCTGTGGTCAGGGCTAGACTCATGCAGTCACCCTTACTCAGAGCCTCAAACTGCTCAGTGCCACAGCAGTGTAGTATGCCCAGCTATGTTCTGCATTGTTACCTTTAAGTCCTCAAAATACTTGAAAATTGCATGCTTACTAATCTTGCAGTTGTAAAGTGAACAAATTTGTTAATCAAAGGATGCTGTGGCTCTTAAGCTCTCTGCCTGTGAACTTTACTGACATTTGTTAAGATGCTGTAACTAGTGTGGTAAGAATAATTCTAAGACCTGAGTGAAGTTTCTAATTGTCAACTTAGAAATATGATCACCCCCATGATCACATCCAGTATAATCTCCCTTTGTGTACAGCAGAACTAGAGACTTCCTTATAGCCAACAGAATATGAAAAATATGATGTAATGCCCTCTCACGAATTGTATATGAATCTCTGATCAGATTTGCTTTGCATTCTCTTTCCTGACAGGCTTGAAGAATAAAGTTTCCATAAGTTCAACTACAAGGAAATGAGTCTTTCCAACAACCATAGGGAACCTGGAAGCAAATCCTTTGCTACTGGAACCTCTGATTAGATACAATTTGGATGGCATCTTGAATGCAGCTTTGTGTGTTCACTTTGTAAGTGAATTCTTAACTTGTCACTTTAAGACAATAAATATCATTTAAACTGCTAAACACATGGCAATTTGTTTCTCAACAATAGAAAACTAATACAGATACAAACTATTTCTAATTCTTGATTTTTCTTTCCTATCTTTCTCAGTGTTTATTACATGTTGTAAATCTCACTTTTTAGCTTCATAATAAACCCTTAATATTTTTATAGTAAAGGTATTCTAATATTTTTTTCTTCAAACTTTCAATAAAGTCTTGCAAAATATTCAGACCTTTTATGATCATGAAGTTATGTGTTAGTAAAGTTCAGAAGCTTATTAATGAGAATAAAGTTAGTCTTATTCATATTTCACACTGACATTCAGTTTGACCTCTAACTTCTAAATGTTTCATTTGCATTTATTGATGAAAAATGAAATAAAACCAAAAAGATCTCCATTCCACCTCCCAAAAACCCTTCAACAATATGAAAAAAACTTTGGCTAATGGTTCATTATAGTCCAAGCCATCAAATGTTTGGGTAGTACATTTTCACTGAATTGATTACAAAATTATATTTCTTAAAGTAAAGGTAACAATTTAAGCACTTAAACTACTTAAAATAACTGTATCATTGATTATTATATGAATAGAAGAGCTTGGTATTTTAGTGATACAGAGAAGAAAGTCAACTGACAAAATGTTTTTTGTAGTTGCTTCATTGTTTATATATCTTGGGGGAAAAGCCAGCCTAAGTTATTGTTTACACAAAATTATTTTGTACAATGACTTTTTGGTGTATTTTTTATTCTATGTGATATATAATAAATATATTTTAATATTTAACTATACAATTTGTTACTTTTTGTCATTTGAAATGAAACTTATGATCCAAACCCATTTGAAAGAATGAGTCCCATTTCTCATCACATGGCAGAAAGGGATATGATGGATAGTGTGTGGCAAACTAAAGAGGTTTGACAAAGAGCTTAAGACCAGCACTGCCAGCAGTTGGGTTCATATCTACCCCACTGGGACAGGGGATTGTGCCCCAGGGGTTCCACCGGCCCCAGTTCTCCATGACCAGATTCTGCCTCTCAATTAAAAGAGCCAAGAGCCTGCAGGGGAGTGAGGAATAGCCGAGGTGAGTCCCAGTGTCCCAGGGAGACTTGGGGACCTATGCTACCAGCATTTGAGGTTCTGGCGAGCTACTGGGGATGCTGAACTGGGCCCAGTAGATTCCCGGGCCTCAGTCAACCAAAACCAGTGGCCTTCTTTCAGTTCACAAGGCAGAGACCGCACACGAGGACTCTGGGCTCATTTGGGCTGGCCTGGGGAGAGCTTAAGACCAGCACTGCCAGTGGGTGAGTTCATATCCACCTCGTTAGGATAGGGGATTGTGCTTCAGGGGTTCCACCAGCCTACTTCTCCACACTCAGCGTATGATTCTCAATTTAGGGAGCCAAGTTCCTGCAGGGGAGCTGAGACTGCTTGAGGAGCTGAGGGTGCAGGAGGTGATTCACACACCCAGAGGAAGCTTTGGAACATCACTCAAACCAAGAAAATAAAGAAAAATGACAAAAGGAAAGACAAAAGGCAGGCTCAAATTTCCAGCACATTCCAAGAAAGCCTAGGAGCCAGGTACATAGAAGAAAATAGAAGCCATATACACCTGAAATGACTGAAATGATATCAACTGAAATAAAGAAGCAACTAGGGGAAGCTATGGAGAAATTCAAATTAGAAATAATTTCCCAGGTAAAAGAAAAAATGATAAATGTAGTGAAAGAAATAGTGAACACATCTACTGAAGACACAGCGAAAAAATTAGAGGAACAAAGCACACAGATTTCCTGAATAAACACTATAAGAAACAAACTGAAGACATAAGCAGATTCAAAGAGATATACAGGAAATCAAAAATTCTATTTAAAACTGTCAAAACTGCCTCAGGAAATCAAAAATTCTATTGAAAGCTGTCAAAACTGCCTCAACAAAAGTGAAGATAGAATTTAAGACCTCAAAGATAAGATTGCAGCTAGTGAATAAGACAGGAAAAGTCTTTTAAAAATAACAAAGAATCAGGAAATAATTCAAAAGCTGCAAAATGATGCAAAGAAAAATAAATAAGATTAAAAAGGATGAATAAAAAAGGAAAGGACAGCCCAAATGATATCAAGAGGCTACTTACGGAGACCAGCATCGTGGCCTGACTCTTTGGGACCAGAACCTCCTGGACCCACAGAGTGGCCCAGGCTGTTTGGATTGAAAGTCTGCTGAGACCGTCATCTCGGCCTGACTGTTTGGGACTGGTAGGCTCGCCCTTCATCTGCAGGGAACTTCCCGGAGACTAGCATCTGGGCCTGGTCTGTTTGGGCCGTAGCCCTGCACTTCACCCCCAGGAAATCTCCCAGGCACCAGCATCACGGCCTGGCTCTTTGGGAACAGGAACCTCCCGAACCCAAAGAGAGGCCTGGACTGCTTGGGTTGGGAATTTTGCAGAGACTGGCATCTTGGTCAGGTCTGTTTAGGACCGGGAACTTTGTAGAAACCAGCATTTTGGCCTGACTCTTTGGGACCTGTAAGCCCACTGTTCACTCGCAGGGAACCTCCTGCAGACCTACCTGGGACAAAGTACGGTGGCCTGGCCTGCCTGAGATTCCACAGGCTCTGGGTTGTCCACACCCAGCATTCACCTTACAACTTAGGGAGCCAGGAGCCCACAAAGGGGAGTTAGGACACTGTGAGGAAGCTAAGAGCCTGTGGGGGAGCCACTGCCCCTCCAGGAATGGAGGGTCCAAGAGGTAATTCACCACACATGCAGAGAAAACATTGGAACACTGCTCAAAGCAAGGAAATGTACAAAAATGACAAAGGGAAAGACCAAAAGGCAGGCTCAAAGCTCTAGCCCTCCCCAAGAAAGCTTACAAGTCATGAACATAGCAGAAAAAAGAAGCCATACACCTGAAATGCCTGAAATGATATCAAATAAAATAAATATGCAAATAGGGAAAGCTTTGGAGAAATTCAAATCAGAAATACTTGCCCAGGTAAAAGAAGAATTGATAAAAATTGTGAAAGAAATAGTGAACACACCTAGTGAAAACACAGCTAAAAAATTAGAGGAAGAAAGCAAACAGATAGAATCCCCGAATGAACAATATAAGAAACATACAGAATGCATAAAGCAGATTCAAAGAGATATACAGGAAATAAAAAATTCTATTGAAAGCTGTAAAAACCGGCTCAATGAAAGTGAAGATAGAATTTCAGACCTCAAAGATAAGATTGCAGTGAGTGAGCAGGAAAGACAAGATCTTTTAAAAATAACAAAGAATCAGTAATAACAATTCAACACCTGCAAGATGATGCAAAGAAAAATAACATAAGATTAATACGGA
>PVJX010048051.1:0-11626 GCA_004027295.1 Dolichotis patagonum
CCAAAAACAGGAGCACCAAACTATATAACACAGACACTAAAGGACATGAAAACACAAAATACACAAGAACACAATTTTTACAGGGGAACTTAACAGCCCATTGTCACAAAGAGATAGATCAACTAGACAAAAAGTTAGCAAAGAAGTAATAGAGCTGAACAATATCAGTGAGCAATTGGACTTAGTAGATGTTTACAGAATGTTCCACCCAACCACAAAAGAATACACATTCTTCTCAGCTACACATGGCACATTCTCCAAAGTAGACAACATATGATCCCACAAAATGTTCTTAAGTAAATTCAAGGATATTAAAATTATCCCATGCATACAATCTGACCATAGTGCACTTAAATTGAAAATTAATGGCAAAAGAAATTGCAAAACCTGCATGCATACATGGAAATTAAACAACAACCTTTTAAAGAACCAGTGGGCTACAGATCAAATTAAGGAAGAAATAAAGAAATACTTATAATTTAATGAAAATACAAAAACAATGTATTGTAATCTGTGGGATGCAATGAAAGCAGTCTTAAGAGGGAAATATATAGCAGTAAATTGTTATATCAAGAAAACAGCACAAGCATAAATAAGCAACCTAATGCTTCATTTCAAGCTACTACAAAAAGAAGAGCAAGTTAATCCCAAAGCTCATAGAACAGAAGAAATTGTAAAGATTAGAGCAGAAATGAATGCAATTGAAACTAAAAAAAAAACATAGAAAGAATTAATTAATTAAATGCTGTTTTTTTTAGAGAATAAACAGACGTGACAAACTTCTAGCTAACTTCATAAAGAAAAAGAAAGAAATTCGTGCAATAAGGACTGAAAAGGGGGAAATTACTACAGATCCCATGGAAATTCAAATGATCATGAATACCTACTTTGAAAATCTAAACTCACATAGAGAGGAAAACACAGAGGAAATGGACAGATTGCTAGAAACATATGAACTATCAAAACTCAACCAAGAAAATATAGCAATTTTGAATAACCCAATATCAGCTATTGAAATGGAAAATGTAATGAAAAAAACTTTCCAACAAAGAAACGCCCAGGTCGTGATGGATTCACAGCTGAATTCTAGAAGAAATTTAGAGAAAACTTGATGTCAATACTCCTTAAACTCTTCAATGAAATTGAAAAGAAAGCAATCCTCCCTAATTAATTCCTAGAGGAAAGTATTACTCTGATACCAAAACCAGAGAAAGACCCAACCAAAAAGGATAACTATAGGCCAATCTCACTGATGAACATAGATGCAAAGATTCTCAATAAAATACTAGCAAATAGAATGCAGCAAATCATCAAGGAGATTATACATCATAACCAACTGGGGTTCATTCCAGGAATGCAGAGATGGTTTATCATATGCAAATCAATAAATGTAATATACCACATCAATAGATCCAAAAACAAAAAACACATGGTCATATCAATAGATGCAGAAAAATCTTTTGATAAGGTCCAACACATGTTCCATGATAGAAACCCTTCAGAAACTTGGAATACACAGTGTCTATCTCAACCTTATGAAGGCCATCTATGACAAACCAACAATCAGTATTATACTAAATGGACAAAAATTAAAGATTTCACTTTAATATCAGGAACAAGACAAGGATGTCCACTATCACCACTACTTTTCAATATAGTTCTGGTAACAATAGCCAGGGCATTCAGATAAGAGAGAGAAATAAAAGGAATAAAAATAAGAAAGAAAGAAGTTAAATTATAACTATCTGCAGATGACATTATATTCTATATAGAATACCCAAAAAACTACATGAAAAGACTGCTCCAGGTAATAAACAAATTAAGCAGTGTAGCTGGATAAAAGGTCATTGCTCAAAAATCAATAGCATTCCTGTACACAAAAAAAGAAACTCACTGAGAGAGAAATATGGAAATATCGCCCTTCACAATACCATTTAAAAAATGAAATACTTAGGAATAAAACTAACTAAGAATGTAAAAGATCTGTATGATGAACCTTATACTACACTAAAAAAAAGAAAGATTGAAGAGGATACTAGAAAATGGAAGGATATTCCTTTCTCTTGGCTAGGAAGAACCAATATTGTGAAAATGGCCATAGTTCCAAAACAATTATACAAATTTAATGCATTCCCAATCAAAATACCATTGACATACCTCACAGATCTAGAAAAAACATACCTAAAATTCATTTGGAAAAATAAGAAACCTAGAATAGCAAAGGCAATTCTGGGCAATAAAGGCAAGGTAGGAATCATCTCACTTCCTGACTTAAAACAGTACTACAAAGCCACAGTGACTATATCAGCATGATACTGGCAAAGAAATAGACCTGATGACCAGTGGAATGGATTAAAAGACGCAAGTTTAAGTACAAGGACACTCAGACACCTGATATTTCACAAAATGTTTAAACATGTTCACTGGAAGAAGCATAGCCTCTTTAATAAGTGGTGTTGGAAAAACTGGCTCTCCATATACAGAAGACTGAAACTAGATCCATGCCTATCACCATGCACAAAAATAAAGTCTAAATGGATCAAAGACCTAAATATTAAAACAGAAACAATAAATCCACCTGAAGATAGAGTAGGTAGAAGTCTTGGAGACATAGGGGGAGGCAGAGAATTCATGAACAAAATGCACACTGCACTGGAAATACTTTAGAGAACCAACAACTGGAATTTCATATTATTGAAAAGTTTCTGTACTTCAAAGAAATCACCATTAGAGAGAAAAGAAACCCTACAGAATGGGGAAGAATTTTAGCCAGAAACCCCTCAGACAAAGGACTTATATCAAGAATATTTAAAGAACTGAAACACATCAAGCCACACAAATTCAAAGACCCTGTCCAAAAGTTAGCATCTGAGATGAGCACACAGTTCTCAGATACAGATATACAAATGGCAAATAAATACATGAAGAAATGTTCAGCATCACTGGTCATTCAACAAATGCAAATTAATACAACATGAGATTTCATCTCACTTCTGAAAGAATAGCTGCCATCAAGAAATCAACTGATAACAAATGTTGGTGAGACTGCGGAGGAAAAAGTAACACTGCTCCACTTGGTGGGAGTGTAGACTTGTGCAACCAGTATGGAAATCAATATGGATAATTCTCAGAAGACTAGGACTGGAAGCTAGTCCAGTCAACCCAGCTCTTCTCCTCCTGGGTATTTTCACAGAAAAACTGAAAAAGTCATATCACAGTGAAATATATGCACCCATGTTCATAGCAGCCCAATTTGTAATAGCTAAATATTGGAAACAACCAAGATGCTCATCAAAAGCAGAATGGATGAAAAAGATGTGGAATTTGTACACAATGGAGTATTACTCAGCGATGAAGAAGGATGATTTTGAGGCCTTCATAGGGAAATAGAGACAACTTGAGACTATCTTCATTAGTGAAATAAATAAGAATCATATTTATAAATATCACATTGTGTCTCTAGTGTACAAAGGAATAAGAAATGAAGGCATAATAAAACCCAAAATGTGTAATTGGTACTGTAAAAAACAAAGGAAAATAAAGTGCTCTAAAGGACATAATGGCATGTATGTTTAAGTGTGTAAGATGAATTACCGTATTACTGTTTTTGCTAGATTGTGGAGCACAGCTATTAATAGTCTCATTTTTTGAATGTGTACTTTGTATGTTTTAACATTATAACTTGAACAACTATTTCCAAGATGGTGGTATGTAAGTTATCAAGTAATGATTTCATTTTTTCTTTTTTTATAACTTTATTTAAAGAGAAAAAAAAACAAAATAAAACAGAATAAAGGGTAGCAACAATACAGTATTCAAAGGGAAATAGGAAAAAAAACAGAAAAAAACCTAAGAAAATATTATTTGACAAATTACATACTGACTTCTTGGAAATAGTTGTTCAAATTACAAACTTAAAACATGTAAAGTAGACATTCAAACAATGAGACTGTTGACAGCTCTGCTCCACGATCTGACAAAAACAACAATATGGAAATCGATCTTACCCACTCAAATATACATGCAATTATATCAATAGGGTAAAAATAAACACAACAAAACAGAGCAAAGTGGATCACAAGAAAGCAATGTAAGACATAAATTTCAAAGCTAGACAATTGGAGATATTTACTCTCTATCATATTAAGTCTTGTTTTCTTCCAAATAGTTGTCCATATTGTCACATATAGGGAATTCACATGAAACAACCTAGTATGGAATTGATATGAGCAGGACGAGGAGGGCATTACAGGTCTTCAAGACCAGACATTAGGGAAGCCATGAATGGCTGTCATAGTTTCTCTCATTCTCCTCAAAACTGCTGTCCATACCTTAAAGTGTGTTGAACTTAAACAACGCAATGCAAGCTAAGATCACTTTGCACAAAAAGTGATAGTTTTGCTAGACTTCACATCATGACATTATGGAATCAGCACTGGGTATTGTACTCTCTCTTTTTCTTCAAAGAAGTTGTTTACTTCAACATGTGTTATATAGTTGGTTCTCGTAAAGTGTTTATAGGCTCTACACATGCATGAGTCTCTACATGTATATATATCATTTCTGTATTAGCAGGAAAAACAAAACACAGCAAGATAAAATAATTCATAGAAAAGCATGAGGCAGAAAAGTCACATAAAACCGCAATACAATGTGATCTACAATGGTTACCATGGTGTCTCAGCAGTATATAACAATATTAATAAAAACAAAGCATTAAAGACATTATAAGACTTCAAAAGCAAGTAATAATCAAACCACAGTGGGTATCTTAGTGAAACTTGTCATCTTCAGTGTAGTTGCCTATACTCATAGACTTGATGCTATCCATCACAACAGATTTAAATAAAATCAGTCAATACAAAGTGGCAATCTAACAAACCAGATTCAAATAAGATCAGCCATAATAAGACAGTATAAGTTATAAAGGGCTTCAGATTAAGTTGATAGGAAAATTAGGGTTGATTACCATAAAATGTCCTCTTATTTTTGGGATAGGTTACCATATCCTCAAGTCTAGCGTAAGTAGACAAACAGGAACAGCACATAACCCATGCAAGCACAGTGGCGAGAATAATGTAAATTTTAAATCTTGCTAGCCCATTAACAATATCCTCTGCCTTCTTTTTATAGACAATTCCTCCCCTTTCACTCTCTTGGGGTGCACTGATTGTTTTGGGTCCCACTGCCTCCCGATATAGAGAAGCTCAATGGGCCCTATCTCCTGATCTACTCTGCCTGTGTTTCTCTCTGTTAGTATGTCAAGGCCCTCTATACTAGAGATTATAGTCAATCTTCTCTGCCTCATTTCTGCTATTCTATTTTTCTGCCATTGATAGTCTATTTTTCTCTTCCACTTCACTGTCTGCCTCGTTCACTGAGGCCTCTCTGCCACTGCTCCTGAAATGCTCGTATTCTTGTTCTATCTCCCTAGAATGTCCTTAAGTCCTTAAGTACTTTTTGTATGGTTGGACTGGTGGTCACAAATTCTCCTAGCTCCACTTTGTCATGGAAGCATCTTTTTTCTCCATTAATTTCTATAGAGAGTTTTGCAGGGTACACCAATCTGGGCTGGAGATTGTTCTCCTTCAGCGCTTGAATTACTTTACTCCAAGCTCTTCTTGACCTGATGGTCTCTATGGAGAAGTCTGCCATGATTTTGATGGGTTTTCCTTTATAGGTGATCTGTTTATTTTCTCTGATGGCTTTTAATATTCTGTCCTATATTGAATTTCTGGGATCTTGATTATTATGTGTCTGGGTGTAGCTATGTTTGGGTTGTAGGTGGCTGGAGTTCTGTATGCTTCACACCTCTGCATATCATTTCTTTTTTCTATGCTTGGGAAATTTTCCTTAATAATTTCTGTGAATAGCCTTTGCAATTCCTCTGGTTTGATTCCTGCTTATTCATTCACATGCTTTATTCTTAGGTTATTGATCCTCTTTTCATCTTCCAGTCTTTGTATCTTTACTACCTGCTCCCTTGTTATTTTTAAGATATCTTCCCTTTCATGACCCCACATTGCAAGCCTGTGTTCAATTTTGATAGTCTGTCTTTGGTTTCTTTCTAGCAGTTTTGCCAGCTTTCTATCCAGTCTTTAGTTTCCTGATAATCCCTTTGAATCTGCTTCATAAATTCTAGGTTTTTCCTGAACTCTTCATTAAATTTTTCTCTCCATTTGTGTTCCTCCATTCTTCTCTCTGTGTGTTCTTGAGAGGTGCCCAGCCCTTCTTTTATTAATCTACTTATCTCTTGTTTAATTTCAATTAATATTTCCGTTTTGGCCCCCCTTTTGAGGTCCTGAAGATATCTCTTTATGTCTGCTAATGCTGTGTTTGATGTTGCATGTTTGCTGCCCTCAGTCTCTTTTGTATTTACCTCTCCTGGATCAATGTTCTCAGCCTTGGGTGCTGGGAGTGTTTTCTTATTTCTCCCTTTTGTCATGTTTTTGGTTCCTCCCATACAGGTGTACATTGTAATTCCCAGAACCTTTTCTTGTTGTTTAAGGCTCCTCTAGAGGTCACAGGCTAGAAGCTTTAGACCACTTCAATAGGTTATCAGAGATGAGAGTTCACCCACGGGGTGTTTGCGCTAGCTCCTCCCATATGGGCCAGTCAACCTTTGCAGGCCTTCACTGCATCAGTGTGCACTGATCTCAGGGAAGTAGCGCAGTCCCCCCCAGGGGCATGGCCTAGTCCAAGCAGATTCCACCAATCTGCTCGGCGAGGGGAGCAACCAGCTGAAGATTCTTCCTTATGGAGCTAGGGCTGTCCTGCCCAAATCCAACATGTCATCCAGCCGGTTTCCCCTTTCCCGGGGGAGGGTCTTATACCCATCACTCAGTGCATCCCTGAGAACTGCTCGGTGCCCGACCTCTGACTTCAGTGTGTCTGTGGTGGGAATTCATGGTGTCTCTGGGTCGGTCATGTGCAAAGCCGGTCCTGGTGAGCTGCATGCAGGGCTGTTCAGCCCCGCACTCCGGTGGCTCAAGCCAGTGGCTTCGGCCCGGATCGCTTGTTCAGGTCAGGCAGGAATTCAGGTGGCTCGAGGAGGGCGCCATGCTCGCTGATCTTATCTTCACTAATAGTAGCCCCAGGGCCTCATATTCGAGTGGATGTTTGCACTTTAGTTTCTTTCTGGGTTGTGAGAGTCTATCTCTCTCTGTTTGGGTCTCTCCAGGGTGTTTTTTCTAGCATTTGAGCTGTCTCTCTCAGAGAGGGTCTCTCTCCTGCTACCTACCTGTCTGCCATCTGGTTTCCTGACCAAGTAATGATTTCTTAGTGTATTTTGCTCTTTTCATTTTTCCTTGGAATTTTGTATTGTTGCTACCCTTTTTCCTGTTTTGTTTTCTCTTTAAATATAATTTTTAAAAAATACAAATCCCCACAATATGAACTTTATTCAGCTGTTCATGGTAAAGCCATACAAGCTGAGCTGTGAAAAATTCTTGGCAGCATTGGCAGCATTGATGTACATATTTGGCATTTATTTTTCTTTAAAACAAGTGATGTTAGTATATGAATATTTTTTTCTAAACTACTGATGTTTAACAGCAATACTAACACTTTTATATGAAGAGATTTTTTGGGTGGCATTTTGGGCAATACTCTCTAAAATGTTACCCATCCTTTCTCCATAGTAAGTGCTTGGACTTTAAATGACTCCTTTAGCTCATATGTGGACCTGACTCCCAGGACAACAATATTAAAATGTGAGGTCTAGAGCAGTGCTTGATTCATGCAGACACCAGTGTGTTAAAGAGGATCATCCATTGATCGGGACTCACCTGAATGGCCTGTTAGAAGGTGGAGCCTAGTTTGAGGAAGTAGGTCATAGTGCTGGTTCTTGCAGCTAGTGATGTGTTGAGCAGCACAGTAACCACTCACTATTTTTAGAAATACAAGATATTAAAACTAAATTGAAGACACTGTAACAGCCTTTCCACAGCCAGGCACCATCTTAAAGCACAGTTGTGTGAACCACAGGCTCTAGATAATGATAAGACATCAAGACAGAGAAGGAAGAGTGGGAGAAGTTCATCATTGGTTGCTGATGTCTGTCCCATAGGTGCAAGGTGTTCTGGGTTGCTGCTGAGCAGTAGGGTGAATGCAGCTAATAGTAATGTACTATTTATTGCACATATGTAGTATAGATGAATTTAATGATACCACAAAATGATCATTTTCAAGGAAGTAGACATTCAACTCGTATTAAGCTCTATACAGTTCTTATGTATATATTAACATTGCATGCTATCACAAAGTATGTGTAACTTTAATATGTAATATCAGTTCAAACAGAATCAATACAAAATTAAAGGAAACAAAAACAACACCATGCAGAAAAAAATTAGTATCTGAATTTTCATAGCTATTTCAATCATACCTGCCCCATACAGAAAATAAATGTCACTCAGTACATGAATGTGTAAACAATCTGTGGAACAGAGTTCTTTAAAATTAGTTCTGCCTTATATTGTTAAATACAATGCCATGTTTCTCTCTGGATTTCCAAACTAGATCCACAAGAATTTTTTCCAATTTTGAACTCATTCATGTTGCCACTTAGGCATTCCTTCCTATATGTATCTTCTCTCCAATGGCATTCTGCAATTAACTTGGGAATGGATATGGTTCTTTGCTGCCTCAGTATTATCACACTCAAGAACTGCTCCAGTTCACTGCTCCTTGCAGGTTTTCTCATCAGCCACATTTTAAACTCTATAATTCTCCAGAACTGGTGTGGTGACTTTCTCCTTGAATCCTCACAATGGCAATGTTTCCATATTTGGAGTGAGTCACAAAGTCTAGAGAGAGGCTCTGTATACTTGGAGGATTTTACCTGTGGGGTATCATGAAAGAAGCTGGCATTTTCACTTGATACGTGCAATGTGGCTACTTATGTTTTGAGTTCCTCTGCTGGTTAGTTTGATAGAAATCAATTTTGCCCTATTGCACCTCCCTGGGCTCTCCAATTTTGGCTCTCTCTAGTGGATTATGGAGATCAGAGGGTCCCTCCTTCAAGTGGGAAACTCCCTTCAAATCTGTGTAATGATTCAAAACCTTGCAAAACCTGTTCCTGTAATTGGATCCAGCAGCTTCCTGGGAAACTGCATGGGATGGTGTTGGAGACCACTATGAAGCAGCTCTGAGCAGGATTTAAAATTAATTAACTGGCTTTCTATGTTTGTGAGTCAGTCCTAGGCCTTGACCCCTAGCTTGATGATGGGAGCAGATAAATAGCAAGTGAACCTCTATGAATCACTGGTCCTGGCTGAGGCCTGTAATGGCCTATT
The DNA here is from genome assembly GCA_004027295.1 of Dolichotis patagonum. Classification (NCBI taxonomy): domain Eukaryota; kingdom Metazoa; phylum Chordata; class Mammalia; order Rodentia; family Caviidae; genus Dolichotis; species Dolichotis patagonum. Next base: position 9,297 of record PVJX010048051.1, read on the forward strand.
TGGACACAAAGAGTGAGATAAGGCCACAGCTGAAGACAACTTGACTCAAACACTAATTAATCAACTAAATAGAGATTGCAGCTGAAGGAATCTCAGTCCTGCAGTCACACTCCTATCATAAATGTCAATCTGGAGATAAGATGACTCCCTTAAATTGCCATAATTTACTACTTGGAGAAATCCTAGAAGTGACTTCAAATGTTCTGCTCCTTTCCCATGCTTTCCTCAACTCTTTATTTTGGACGTAATAAATATGAACAGCTCAGAGAAGTATTTGAATAAGGCCTCAGAGTCTAGAACTGAGCTGAAGGGTTTTGACCCTCCTGGAACCCTAAAATCATACAATTATCTCCTTTTATTTAACCTCAGCCATACACTCATTTGGGAAATCAGGGATCTAGGTCAGGACCCAATAAACTATGTTGGCTCAGGTTATGACTGATCTTGCAAATACAAAAGGGAGTGATGTAAAATGCTTTAATTGTGGAAAAATGGAACATACTAGAATAAAATTGCAGAGTTCATTTTAGATCTAATAGAACAAATGCTGCAACATGTCAAGAAAAAGTGCCTCTAGCAAAGAGGACTCAGTTTCTGTGCTTGGACTCTGTCCTGGATGTCAAAAAAGGTGGCATTGAGCCAAATACTTTTGGTCTAAATTCCAAAAGGGTGGTACATCTTTGTCAAAAAAATGACATGAGGGACTATCCTCAAGGCAGCAGAACAATAGAGGAGGCATGGCTTGAGAGTTAAAATACCAGTGAACTTTACCCAGTGCAATCTAGCCAGGAAACTTAAGAACAGCATCAAAGTTGGCTCCCTGAAGATGCATTAAGTCACTCACCAGGAGAAAGATTCAAAGTGCTGGATTAGATCTTCCTGCAGCTTGCAGAGTCACCCTCATTGGAGGTGAACAGCCTACCCAAATTCACAAAGGAATTTGGGGTCACACACCTGAAGGAACATTTCGTCTTGTTCTGGGAAAGGCTGATTTAAATTTAAATTTAAATGGAATAACTTTTTCCTAGTGTGATTGATGGTGACTGTGCAGATGAGATACAAGCTCATGCATGTGGTATGGATCTCTCAGTTGTTGAACAGGGAGACTGTGGCACAGTTGATTTTATTACCTGTAGAGAAGCCTTCTTTTGTTAAGTCTAGATGGCTCAAGAGGGAGCAAGATCCTCAGAAAAAGACTACAAAGAGAGAAATTTATTTTACACAGGAAGTGACTAAAAACAGGCCTATGTGTTTTATAAGGATTAATTGGAAAATACTTTGAAGGTCTAATAGACACTGGTGCAGATGTGTCTGTCACTGCATCAGAAAAATGGTCCACAATGTGGCCAATACAAAGGGCTCCTAAGTCCTGTATTAGACTGGGAACCAATCAGCATGTGTTACACGTGTCTCACATTTGGCTTATGGGGCCCAGACCAACAAAAATTTTCCTTTTACTTTATGTGGCACCTATTTCAGTTAACTTGTAGGGAAGAGATTTGTTACAAAAGTGGAAATTAATGTTGACCAGTGATTCTAACTTTAAAAATAAACAATGAAGTTCCAATTTGGAAACTTAACAAATAGATTCAAATCCTAAAATTAAGAAAATGATGATTAAAATGGGATATCAGAAAGATAAATGACTAGGAAAAAACTTACAGAGGATCAAAGAGCCTGTTAATATTACATCTAAAAATGTCAGGCAAGCTTTGGGATATCAACAGGATTTTGACAAGGGCCATTGATGCTTCTCCCCCCAAACAGCTCTGCCTTTACATTGGAAAATTAAAGAGCCTCTTTGGGGAGATCAATGGCCCTTAACAAGGAGAAGCTGACACAATTAAACAAATTAGGTGAAGAACAATTGCATCTAGGATATTTAGAAAGCTCAATCAACCCTTGGGATACTCCTCTTTTTGTTATTCCAAAGAAGTCAGGCAAGTGGAGGTTGTTACAAGACTGAAGACCTGTAAATGCTGGCTTACTTCCTATGGGGCACTGCAGCCAGGACTGCCAATTCCAACTGTAGTTCCCCGAGACTGGCCTCTCATCATAACAGATTTAAAAGATTGCTTTTTAAATATTCCTGTTTTTCCCACAGGTAGAACATATTTTGACTTTTCCATGGTCAGTTTAAACTTTAGAAGATCAATACAGCTAATAATGTGGAAGAAATGTTATGCTTGTGTCTTAACAGGTGAAGGAACCATGAAAAATACACAGCCTTAGTGGGAAAGTCAAGCAATGCTGGATGCAGCCTAATATGATTGCATAGCCAACCTGGACCCACAAAGACCTGCCAATCAGCCAGAGAATAAACCTCTAGC
>PVJX010048052.1:0-11857 GCA_004027295.1 Dolichotis patagonum
TGTGGTTGTAGAAGGAGGGGCTTGGGTGGGGGATTTGGGTCACAGGGAGCGTCCCCTGCAGGGTGTGTTTCTCACAGATCCTCTGCCCTCGTGCTCTGCTTCCCAGGTGCTCCCTTCCCATGAAGTGGGCAGCCTTGCCTCACCACACTCTTCTGCCATGATGTTCCTGCCTTGGAGTCAGCTGAGCCTGGACTGAAACCATGGGCCAGCTCCTCCTTTCAGCTCCTCCTTTCAGCTGCATTTGTCAGGTATTTTATCCCCACGGTGGGAAAGCGGATCAGCACAGTACCTCTTTGCAGAAATGAGTGCCAGAGCTTAGAGTGACCAGAAAGCAGCAAGAGAGAGAAATGAACTGATCAAAATGCAAATATCCCCTTCAAGACTTCCTGACTTCCTTCCACGCGGCCCCTTCGTAGAAGCTCCACCACCTCCCAATAAGCTTGTGACCCAGCCTTCAATACATGGGGCTTTGGGGAACATTTCATATCTAAACTATAGCAGTGTCACTGTGGACACTGCTGTAAGTTGGAATCCAGGTGTCACTGGGTTAAGCAGCCAAACAACCTGCTGTGAACTTTCTGTGTGATCAAGAGGGGCTTGGTCTTGTGAGTAGTTTTCACACATAGTCTGTATCTGGGATCTCAGAAGTTAAGAACAAAACTAAAATAATGATCCAGGCAGGGATTGGGGGTGGGGGTGTGGCCCTATTCTCTGCCTTATAGGGGAAGCCCACATTTCCGCCAGGATGGGAAGGTCCTTGGTGATTTGTGGGCCTCCCAGTTTGGGCAATGCTAGCAGCTGCCAGCGGCCACAGATGAAGAAACCGGTACTGAAGAAAGGAAACCCTCTGAAGCCTGTTCATTTAAGCAATCATCTGGGCTGAAGCTGTGCTTTCTAAGTTCATGCCCGGCTTTCATCCTCAGCCCGACCTGCAATTAGCAGGGCTAATTTGATTCTCATGACTGGTTTCTGCTCCGAAGCCATTAATGTGACTCCAGCTACCCCGTGTGGTGGTGCAAGGCACACTCACACTTAAAGCTGTTCCTTTTGCTTACAGCGATCCTTGAGGCAAAGAGATTTAGGCGAACCGAACAAACCCTTTACTGATTGGACTTTTACATGGCCCCAATAAATCTTTGGCCCCATTCCAGAGAGATGGGTAAGGAACAGACCACCCAGGAAGGTTAGGATTACTGAGGTCTTAGTGGGAGGTTTAGGAGACTGTAACTCGGTGTGTGTCCAAACCTAACCTGGGGTTTGCAGATCACGGGCCAGGTGTGCCCAGGAACTCTCCCAGCTACGGCAAAACTCACCCCTTCGGTCACCAGACTCTCGTTTTATTTACAGTGGTCCCTTTTTCCTGCATATTCACCTGCTTTTCTAATGTGTTAAGTTTTTTATTAGGACGTATGTGTCATACATATTGGTCACATGCATCATAAGGAATTTGTACCTGAATATGTCTTAATTCTTCTATTTTTCCCTTTCTCCTCTCATTTCAACCCTTCTTTTCCTTCCCACGTACACAATCTCTGTTTCCATTTTTTCCCTTCCAGTCTCTTTCTTCCTCTTTTCCCTTCCATCCCAATGGAAACATATCACAAATATATATATATATATATATATATATATATATATATATATTTTACAATAATATATTTTAATAATATTTGTTGGGGTGTCTCTCATAAGGCCATGGAGATCATTGGGACTTCCTATTAATGAAAAAGACTGGGATTTTTCCCAGGCTACTGCTCCTTTATTCACCAAAGGGAACCTTAACCAATAATTCTTCAAGCCCAAAAGGTCCCCTTAGTTATCTCAGCAAATTTCTGATGACTGCTAAGAAAACCTATTTTGATTTTTTTTTTTGTACTGGAGATCAAACTCACAACCTTGCACCTTCCAGGCAAGTGCTTATACCACTAAGCTAAATCCCAGCTCTTTGATATTATTTTGACCAGCTGGTAATGCATACTTTTAAATCCATAACCCAGATTAAGTTATGAACAAACAATCAAAAAAATGCAAAAGAAAAAATTGTTGACTTCAAATTTTTAAAAAACTTCTGTTTACAGAGGGGACAAACAGACAAACCAACACACAACTTTACACAGGCCAACCGACAATCAAAACATCTTACAGAATCAGAGTGCACTCAAATATTTTTTTCAGATATATTTTTAACCGAATCAAATTATAGTTTCATGTAGAGTTTCAGGAATTTATAACTATGAACAGACTATTTAGAGTCTGTTGTAAGTCAACTAGCAGAGATCGCTTAAGAAAGCTCTTATCTATAGTTAATATATATTTTTATATTTTATTTTCTTAATACCAATACATTTCATGTCCCTTCCTTTCCTGTTGCTCTCAGTTCAGTTATCTCTATACCCTTTATCACCTTAGTCAGACCTTGGTTCCTGTTTTGGTTACCATCTCCTGAGTATCCTGGGTCAGTCCCTTTAATTAGCTCCACTCGGGCCCAGCCCCATCCTTGCCTATCGGTTGTGGCATGGTCTCCAAGGCATCCCTGTGCTCAGCTTCTTCAATGCTGAGATCAAGTCCTGTGGATCTGAGTTTATTATACAACCAGACAGCATGCTCTGGGCCCCAGATAGGCCATTCAGTGTTTTCTGGAAAAACATGAACACACTCTCTACCCCAAGTAAGTAGCAGGCGAGGTCCCTTTCTTTGTCCAATATGACAGTCTTTCCAAAGGGTCCTTCCTAACATCTTTTCCTTCACCTGATGAAATTGTCTTTCTGCTGCTTCACCAGTGCAGGCAGCAGCAAAAATAAATCCTCAGAAAGTGTCCACTGAAACATGGACCCAGCATAGAGAACCAAACTCAGGAATCTATGTGATATGCATTTGCCAGAGATAATTGGGCTATAATCCTCAGAGATTAACCCCCATAGCAAGTGAAGGAAGATGCATTACACATGAGGGACATGGATTGACAAGTTGTTGAGCCCATTCTCGAGTAAAAGAAAACTGTCTGCGTAAGGCAGAAGAAGCCTTTTGATGAAAGCGGGATGAGAAACAGAAGCCTGTTGAATGGCATTTGAGGGAGTAGCATGCCAGCAGCTAGCAAGCTTTCTATGCAGCATTTCCCTCAGCGAGAGGCCCTGTTAACTGGCAATGAGAATGTAAATGACCAATAAAACAGGGGCTATGATAAGAACAAATAGTAAACTTCAAAGTGTGCAACAAGTAAAAAGATCTTCTTGGTTGGCGTGAATGGTGGCAGTTTCAGTGTGATGCATTACACCACAAACATAAGCACTATCTGAAGAACAGGTAAATTGGAGTGGATAAATGATCTTGTAAGGCCTACAGAACAGCTTGCATTTTCGCTTTTTGTGCAGATTAAAAAAAAAAAAAAACCTGTATCCTGTATTTGGAAGGAGGGAGACTGTACATAACCTCCTTTGCCCGAAGAGGAACCATCTGTGAAAGCAGAGATACTTCCAACTATAGGCACTGAGCTTATTTTAGAGGGAAAAATAAAAGATGTGAGGGAAGCAAGTTGAATTAATTTGTCTGGAGGATGGCGATCAATACCATGATACCATGAGGGCCGTTCACTAATGCAGTTTGCCAAGGGGAAGAGAATTACCATGATCACTGTTGTGTAAACGAAGAAAAAGGAACAATAATATTTTGCACTTCATGAACAAAAAGTTGAATAGCATACATCTGCCCAGGGGTGATCAGTCCTGCCACACCATCATAAAAGGGAGTAATGGTTTTATGTGGAATATGTGTCATATGTAGTCATTGTAAAGGGCCCAGAGACTGCCAATGGACCCCAGTAGGCATATGTTGTAGTTTTTGGAAAAATAATTTAAAATATTGGCAAAGACAGGTTAATTCTAGAGAGTTGAACATTAAAAAGAGCTAAATTAACTTTATCCAAGGCAGTTTTAACCTCTGACATGAGTGCTCTTGGAGAGATGGGGGGCTGGATTCCCCCTTGAGGGTGTTAAAAAGAGAGGCTAAATTATCAGCTGTTAGCTTAAGATCTGGACAGAGCCAATTAATATTATTAAGCACAGTTTGACAATCAGGGTTCTAAGATGATTAACCTTGATCTGTACAGTTTGGGGCACAGAATGTCTTTGTTGGATAAGGTGAACCAAATACGAAAAAAGTGCCAAGGTTTGCACCTCTCTGGAGGACACCACCAGACCTATATCATGAAGGGCTTTATCTAATTTAGTAAACACTTGATGCAAGATGGATAAGGATTCATGTGCCAGAAGGATGTCATCCATGTAATGGATAACACAGGCAGGTGGGTAGTACAAACCTGATGGACTGACAAAGTGGCTTCAGCCATAGACTCTTGACGTAAGACTGGACTACTTGCCATTCCTTGTGGCGGACAATACCATTGGAAGCAGTGCATAGGAGCCTGATGATAAATAGAGGGTAAACTAAAGGTGAACATTTTGTTATCTTGAGGGTAGAGAGGGAGAGTAAAAACCCAGTCTTTTAAATCAATCGCCAAGAGGGAAAAAGGTAAAGGGACAGCTACAGGGTTAGGCAACCTGGGTTAAAGTGCTCTGTGTTGGTTACCTTTCTCTCACTGCTGAGACAAAAATGCCTGACACCCAAAGTTAAGGGAGGAAAGGGTTATTTAGCTCACAGTGTGTGGAGGTTTCAGTCCATAATCAGAGGGCTCCAAGGCAGAGTGGCATGGCACAGGGGCAGCTGATCATGGCAGTGGAAAATAGCAAAAGCAACAACAGCAAAAAAGGAGGCATGTGAGAGGAGACTCTTTCTGTTCCTTATACTGTATGTAGGCTACTCACCATAGAGTATGTAGCACTTACACCCATAATCCCAGCACTAGACAATGAATCAATCACAAACTAAATTCAGCTGCCTCCATGACTACATGAGGCTTTGGGGGGCATCTAGACACAAACCACAATGTGCTCACAGAGGTTCCATGGTACAGTTAACTGCCCATGAGTCCTGTAACAACCTCCACCTCCCTGATTTCTTTGTATACATTAACTGTATCACGTTTTAATTGGAGAGTTGGGTAGACACCGGCAATCAAACTCAGGACCTTGTGCTTGCCAGGCAGGTGCCGTGTTGCTGAGCTAAATCCCTGGCCACTCTGATTTCTTTATTACAAAAACTGGGGCATCCCAAGGACTATTGGAAGATTCTAAGTGCTCACCATCACCTGCTCATTAAACAGTGTATGAGCTGCTAAAATCTTCCGCTGAGTAAGGGTTCATTGATCAACCCAAGCAGGATCATTAGACATCCAAGTTATTTCGGCTGCCATTCATGGGGTCAGAAAAGAGATCAAAAGGCCAAGAGATCAAGAAAATTCGAGGATGAGTGTATTATACTAAAAGTGTCCTTTTTAAGGCCTACTGGAAGGGATTTTCTCCTTTCCTGATATTTTCCAACCCATTGGGTGGGGAGGAAGTCCCATTGAAACACCTGATGAGTCACCGAGAAGCTGTACTAACCAAAAATCATGTCACGATCCCATAGATTGATGGGTACATAGGGGAGGACATAGGTAAGAAACATTCAGAATGGCCTTCCATATCCCTCGAGCACCAGTAACTTGGCAGTTCTGCTAGGGTGAGAAACACTGCCCACTCTATGTAGGTCCATAGTTGCCACATCTGCAGGCCAGGCCTCAGGCCAGTGCTGGGCAGTAACTGAAACACGTGCGCCTGTGTCTAAAAGCCCTTTCAATGGTTTTCCTTCAATACCCAATTCTACCTCAGGATGATCTTGTTTAATCTGTTGAACCCCATACATTATCAGAGGACCTAAAACCCCCTAAAATCCTCTTTCTTTATTTGTAATTTTTCCAACTTTTGTTAAGGGAAGAATGACCAATTCAGCAATACGAGATTTTGGCATGAGCTGAACAGTGTTTTGAATAGATTGAATCATAATCTTGATTTTCTCTATATAATCTGCATTGATGACACCAGGAAACACCTGGAGATCTTTTAAAATGAGACTGCTTTGGCCTAGTAGGAAATCTATTGTTCCTGGAAGCAAAGGTCCATAGACTCCAGTAGGAATAGCCTGGGGTCCCACTTCAGGAGTCAGGATGAATCTGGAGGAGGGACTAAGGTCCAAGCCTCCACTGTCTTTTGTTGCTCACCAAGGGTCAGAAACGTGCCCAGCATTGGAGGGAACCGTTGGGGAAGAATTAAGCAAAGTACTCCCATTATTTGGCAGGCCTGGAATAAGTCCCACTGGACGTTTCCTGAAATAGGCTGACCGTCCATGTTACTTTTAGATTTGTACTCATTTGCCCAGTGATACCCTCATCTACACCTTCTATCAACACCAGATTTTGTTAGAGGAACCCATAACGGCCATGCTGCCCTCACAGGTGCAGCAGGACAGTTTCTGGCAAAATGTCCCCTGAATCCACAGCTAAAACAAGTAGCCCTGTTCCCTGCCCCTTCTCTAGGCTGTGGGTGAATAACCCGTGTAATAACTGCTGCCAAGGCAGCCCCTTGCGTACATGAGGGGCCAACGCTGACACAAATTCAAATCATCTCAGTTACGGTGGCCCATTTCTTACGGGTTCCCTTTACACCATTTATTTACCTTTTAAAAGGCCAATTGTTGAACTATTAACTTAGTAGCCTTTGCATTGCTTGTAATTCTCCCACTAGCCTGCAACAAGCATGCTGCACAATCTTGGGAGGTTTCATTAGGACCCTCACAAAGGGAGGACAGATCAAGGGAGGTCTCACCCTTTAAAGGACATTCCCTCCAAGCCCTTGTGGCAGCTATTTCAATTTGCTCATAGACTTGCAATATAGAGAGCCTTTCCTGAACCTCACCTTGGCCCACAAAGTTTATATGTGTAATGTCATGGAATCCTAGCAAGTTAATTCCAATCTACCACTTCCAGTGCAACCCATGGTGGGAAGAACGACACGAAGACATATTCCTACTTATGGAGAGCAAAAGGGTCCTAGGTCTGGCTAGGATGAAGCTTTACTGGAACAAAGGTCTCAACCCAGGGCCCTACCTCAATTTTATTAATTTGTGAAGAAGGGAGTGGCATGAGAATGGGTGACTGTTAGAATGGCGGGACATCCATGAACACTGCGAGCTGAGCCGTGTGGGAGGCCTGACAGCCCCTCTGCAGTGTGCAGAGAGAGGGATGTGCAGAAAGACCAGTCAGCATAACACAGCTGAGGCAGCATTTAGTGTTTAGGGGCTGGTGCTTTAGCTCTAAGGTGCAAACTTTCCTGCCCTGGGAAGTCACAGCCTCTTCTCTCGAGGCTCAAACCCAGTTGACAGGCAGTTGGCTGTGCATCTCACCCACCTCAACCATGTGTTGGGACTCAGAGCAGGGAAACAGCTGTCACCTAGCTTCAGAGGTTGCACAGCACCTGGTTGCCCTATTTGCAATGCTTAGAGCCAATGGGAGGGGAAGGAAATAGCCTGGCCAGCTCTGTACATATCAGTACAACACAGAGATAGGGCCAGGGTTAGCCAAAGTGAAGGTAATTGTTCTTTTAGGCTTCACTAGTAGCATTTTTTCCTGTTTTGCTTGGATTTAATGCAGGTGGAGGACCAACTGGAGGACTCTCCTTGAAAGAAGAGCAATTATCTGCATTTTGATGAAATCTGGCCCTATTTGCATGTATTGATATGTACAGAGATGGCTTACCGATTATCCTTATCTCTGGCTTATCGCTTTTCCCTATGGCTTCAATCAACTTTAAGCAGTGTAAATCAGTCTGGCTGAGGTACTGACGGGAAATCTTTGAAGCTCAGTGACAGACCAGGATTACCTCACCCCCCACCAGCTCCCAAAACCCAAATGTGAGGCTGACAGGAAGGAGAGCCCTGCTCCACACTGTCGGCTGGGATCCAGCCTCAAGATAAGAGGCTGTGACTTCCCAGGGCATAAAAGACTGCACATCAGAGCTGAGGCACCGACCCCCAAACATTAGATGCTGCCTCGAATTGTCTTTCTGCATATTATAGAGGTGATTTTGCTACAGGCAACTGAGTTAGTTAGAAATTTATTACAGGCAGTCAGACAGGACTGGGCCCTCAAAGGAGCCAGTGCAGATACTTGGCAACTGTGGGGGAGACAGACACCTCCTGCTGTGGACCAGATCTGAGGTAACTGTTCTTTGTTCAAGGAGAGTCCTTCAGGTGGCTCTCCACACTCTCCAATTAACATACCCTTTGCAATAGCTATGCTGTGAGCAGCTTTGGCTTGGCCTCATCCCTGCACGCTTCCAAAAATCCCTTTCCCTAACTTACTCTCATGCTTTAGCTCTTCCTTTCCAATCATATGACGCCATAATCTCTTGCCTTAGGAGCTCTATTAAAACTAGGGTTAAAAAGGGCCATGGGACCATAGGTAGTGGTGGCTTGTTTTAATTGCTTTAGAGTCTTAAAAGGTACAGCATTAAGAGGAAAAAAAAAAAGATAGAGCATCATGAAGATGCACACTTGTTAAGGATTATTGGGAGCTAAAAGTTCAAAGGGTAGAGATATTGAAAACCCTCCATCAACTCCCCTGACTGTCTGGTTCCCTTTAATGCCAATTGCAAGGGACAGAGGGAAAACAACTCCACTCGCTGAGAAAAGAAATTTTCACCCTGCAGTGCAACAAAACTTCCCTGAACTGAAAAGGTGGAAGTCTCCAGCCGTGGCTCTGCTTGTGGTTCTGTAAAATAGAATTCACCACAAAACACTCCTAAATGAGGAAGGGTCCCTTTTGCCCTCCTGCAACCGCTCTTCCCTCGGGTAACTGAACAAAATCCGAGAGACTACACTCTGGCGGGAGTGGGGGGACTGTTCTGCCATTTCTCTTCCCCTTAGGACCTGGCTTTATTTTACTTTACTTATTATTATTATTATTGGTACTGGGGATCAAACTCATGACCCCATGCTTGCCAGAACCTGGCTTTAAAGTAATGCCCCAAGCCAAATCCTTTGTGAGCATCTCAAGCGTATGACCATAAAAACACTCTCTAATGCAAATCCACACAAAGAAAGTAAATACAAGAATCAAGGATATAACAAACATTTCTATACACATCTCTATACATCATTTCTGTATTGATATGCTTAGAACCGTTTGCTCCCTGTTTAACCCTTGTTAAATGAACACACCTTTCTCCCTTTTGTTTCTCTCAAGCCCATTTTTCCCTATCTGGCCCTAGTGAGCCCATTCTTCTCTTTGCCCCAAGTTTTTCACCTGATGGATTCACTACCAATGCACTTCTCCCCCTTGTGCGTGCTCTTTGAGAAGTGTCCTCTCACCTGCTATTTCTTCTTACCTCAGTCCTGGTTTGGGCACCGTATGTCACATCTGAGAGAGCTCTCAAAGTGCTCAGGGGGAAGAGTGACGAGAGAATGAAGAAAATAAAGATAGACACAGGGCAGGGCATGGTGGCTCATGCCCGTAATCCCAGCACTCAGGAGGCTGAGGCAGGAGGATCATCGCCAGTTCGAGGCCAGCCTGCCTGGGTTATAAAGTGAGCTCAAGGGCAGCCTGAACTGCATGGCGAGACCCCAGTCTCAAAAAGACACAGAAATCTGAGGTCAAGTGGAGCCCTTCCTCCGGATGGGAGGAAGAGACTGCTCACCCACCTCAAGGTATTTATTTATACATTTGTCATATGACGCCCCTTTGCTTAACCAGCCCACTTCTTACACCACCTGTTTGCTTCCAGTGCTCCATGCCCTCAGGGCATGCCGTAGGTGCCCTGTGCCCTTGAGTGTTCCTCAGGGGCCCTGTGCTTTCAGCTCTGAACGTGTGAATCATCACTAGCTCAGCTATGAACAATGAACGATCAACCAGCCTCAGAGACAAATGAGTAAAATCATTCAGCAGCAAAAGGGCCAGGTATTTCCTTACCGTCCAGCCCCTCATCAGAGGGTGCATCTCTGCAGAGGACTTCTCATCTCCCCACTTTTGCCCATCTCAGCTGTGACTGACACTCCTCTCACAAGTAACTTGCCAGCTCTGGCACCTATCTGAGGGCAAGGCTACTCCCTGTTCTAAGAAACAGCACCTTCAGTGGCCTCCAATCATTAGTTTGTTCTCTACTAAATATTAACATAAAAGTGAAATATTTAATGTCTAACACAGAAGTGGCACAATGGATAGGGGAAATCAGCAAAAACTGGAAGTATAAGGGATGAGGAGGCAGTGATACCATGTGTGTTGGAACTGAAAGATAGATTCCAGATTATTGTGAATGGCAAGCAAAAGTTTCAAGTACACACCCAGCGGTAAAAGAAAAAGCAGCTACAGTCACTGCAGTTAAGGGGAAGGAGCGCTGGAGGTGTGCGGGTCCACGCCAACAGAAACCGAATGTAGCACCAACAGAAAAAGTGGTGCCAGCACGGCAGGGAAATAGGAAGATCAAAGATCAATCAGGCTTTTGGATTTTAAAGGATTGCATGTTGCCCCAGTGCCTCTCAATGGATCTCTCTGGACGGACTGACAGAAATGATTGACAGGATGCTGAGTCATCGCAGGGCTTCCCGCATCCATGCCTCCTCTAGGATTCACTCTGTTTTAACCACATGCGTGATATATGGGCCCTGTGAAAGAAAAGCTTTATGAAATTCAAGTGAGGAAAAGGTTACCGAAGGTCAAGTCGCAGGATCTATCGCCCATGTGCTCTGGCCTGGAGTTTTAGAAATTTGTGGTTTTTTATTTGTGCTTCTCTTAGGACAATAGAAGATTGGCCCTGGGAGTTGCCCCAAGTCAGACAGATGGAAGGGGAGCGGCCCCCCAGTCCCGTTTGTACTACCTGTGCTAACAGCTCAGTGCTAGAACCTTTGCCTAGCGTGTGTAAGGGCCTGGGTTCCAACCAGAGAATAGAAAGGAAGGGAGACAGGAAATAAAGGACCAAATGGATAGAGTAAAATTCAGATAGTTTCAGTAACCACAACAGAAATAAAAATGCAAAATTACTGAAGTGCAATAACATGAGAGTTCAAACTATAATAATAGGATCAAACAAAGAAGCATTGTCCTTCTGGCAAAACCCCTGAGAGCAGAGATCTCGAGCTCAAGAGACCTCAAGCTCAGTATGAAAGATGTGGCCGGCAGCCTTCCAAGCTCTCCGTAACCACTGACTTACATCTGGGGAAAATCAGCCCCTAGGGGAAAAAGCATTATCCCCACTTAGAAATGAGAAAGCCGAGTCAGAGGGAGGCCAAATACTACTATGAAACCCGGTCCTTGGAAACAGAAAAATCTGGATGCGAACTTAACATTTCAGCTTCAACCATCGTACTGGTTTCCTCTTCATGCTGTAACAAATTATCACAAACGCAGTGGATTAAAAAAGACATGACATTTATTCTTTCACATTTTTAGAGCCCAGGAGTCCAAGATCAGCCCGTCAGCAGGGCCACACTCCTTCTGGAGGCTCTGGGGAAGAATCCTTTCCCTGCCTCTTCCAGCCAGCTGGGGCTCCCAAGGTTCACCTGCAGCTGCAGTGATTCAGTCTCTGCCTGTCTCTCCCCCTAACCATGGTCTAATATCCACCCCCTGCCTCCTTCTTATGTGGACACATGTGATCGTACCTGTGGGCATACCTAGTTCATCTTGGACCATTTCCTCATCTCAAAACCCTTTACATAATCACATCTCCAAAGACTCTTTTATTTTTTATTTTTTATTCTTGGTACCGGAAATCAAACTCAGGACCTTGCACTTGGCAGGCAGGCGCTTATGTTGCAGGCAGCTGAGTTAGTTAGAAATATAGGTAGTGCCTCAGTGAACGAGGCAGACAGTGAAGTGGAAGAGAAAAATAGACTATCAATGGCATCAAAATAGAATAGCAGAAATGAGGCAGAG